>CM042384.1:33010696-33013196 GCA_023634145.1 Thymallus thymallus
GATATACTGTATGTCAGTCTAACAGATTAACAGATATACTGTATGTCAGTCTAACAGATTAACAGATATACTGTATGTCAGTCTAACAGATTAACAGATATACTGTATGTCAGTCTAACAGATTAACAGATATACTGTATGTCAGTCTAACAGATTAACAGATATACTGTATGTCAGTCTAACAGATATACTGTATGTCAGTCTAAGAGATGAACAGATATACTGTATGTCAGTCTAACAGATATACTGTATGTCAGTCTAACAGATATACTGTATGTCAGTCTAACAGATATACTGCATGTCAGTCTAACAGATATACTGTATGTCAGTCTAACAGATTAACAGATATACTGTATGTCAGTCTACCACATCAGCTAGGATCTCAAATGGAATCCTATTCCCTATATGTTATTACGTAGTCATTCACTCAGGAATGCATATTAGTATCCTGTCAGTTGTATCTGTTTTCATTGCTTTTAGTAAATCGAATGTGCAATACGTGCATTTATCTGTAACTAAACCCTGCGCACTAAGGACTGTATTTTAAGGGAATTACTATTATTACCCCAAATGATATCATACACACATTTAGCTATATTTAGCTACAGTTAATGTAACCATGCAAATATTCACTTACCTGTAAATTTAACTGTATATTTACCTGTACAGTTAATTTAACCATGCAAAATATTCACTTACCTGTACATTTAACCAGTATGTATATTAAGTAAACTATTATTACCGTCACTCATACCATACCCATTTTTAGCTACTGAAGTATTTCTCTGCCATCGACCTGTATAGTATAGTTAACCATCCAACATCCAGCAATGTATAGTGTACATATTCAGCCAACCACCCATACTATGCTATGTCTTTTTATAGATTTTTTAGCACTCCAGATATCTTGTATTTCAATACTTTTTCATACTGCCGCTCTATGTATCATGTATCTGTCTTTTGTGTATTTTCTTTCAGGAATGTTGCACCTGCCCTGTGTTTTGTTGTAGCTGCTTGACAAAGAAATATCTATCTATCTATCTATCTATCTATCTATCTATCTATCTATCTATCTATCTATCTATCTATCTATCTATCTATCTATCTATCTATCTATCTATCTATCTATCTATCTATCTATCTATCTATCTATCTATCTATCTATCTATCTATCTATCTATCTATCTATCTATCTATCTATCTATCTATCTATCTATCTATCTATCTATCTATCTATCTATCTATCTATCTATCTATCTATCTATCTATCTATCTATCTATCTATCTATCTATCTATCTATCTATCTATCTATCTATCTATCTATCTATCTATCTATCTATCTATCTATCTATCTATCTATCTATCTATCTATCTATCTATCTATCTATCTATCTATCTATCTATCTATCTATCTATCTATCTATCTATCTATCTATCTATCTATCTATCTATCTATCTATCTATCTATCTATCTATCTATCTATCTATCTATCTATCTATCTATCTATCTATCTATCTATCTATCTATCTATCTATCTATCTATCTATCTATCTATCTATCTATCTATCTATCTATCTATCTATCTATCTATCTATCTATCTATCTATCTAGTGCACTACTTTTGACCAGTGCCCATAGGGAATAGGGTGCCATTTGGGACTCAGACTAGAACCTGATTGTTAAACATTTCACTTCAGGCTGAAATAATAAGCTACTGAATAGATAGATAGATAGATAGATAGATAGATAGATAGATAGATAGATAGATAGGTACTTTATTTAGGTACTTTATTTATCCCCGGGGGGGAAATTTAATTGTCAAGCAGCTACAACAAAAATAACTTATATTTGTATCATTCAAGCGTCTCTCTCATGTTTATATGATTTTATGATCTTGTCTGTAGTTTTACAGCTGTAGCTAAAAACCACAGACGCCATGAGAACCTTGGATGGCTTTCCCGCCAGTTTCTATGGGGAGCCAGGGGTGTTGGGCATGTTAGCCAATGGGATCAGTGCGTTCCTTGTTCTACTGCAGAACTTCAACACCGCTAGAACCGGAGTAACTGCCGAGGGGGTGGAGAATATTCTGGCAGGTACGCTAATCAATCCATCCATCCATCCATCCATCCATCCATCCATCCATCCATCCATCCATCCATCCATCCATCCATCCATCCATCCATCCATCCATCCATCCATCCATCCATCCATCCATCCATCCATCCATCCATCCATCCATCCATCCATCCATCCATCCATCATGGTCACTATCACAATGACTAACTCTACTCTATTCCTTGTTGTTCAACATCACTAACTGTGTTGTGTTTCAGGTGTTCATCTCATCCTGATAGGTGGAGTGTGTCAGCTGATTGCCGGCCTCCTGTCGTTCCGTAAATACGACCACCTGAGCGGCACTGCCTTCATTGGCTACGCAGCGCTCTGGAGCAGCTATGGCGCCACACGCATCTTCTTGGGCGCCTTCCAACCAATCACAG
>CM042384.1:33015696-33045696 GCA_023634145.1 Thymallus thymallus
TTCTCAGGCCCCATGCTGCATATCTCTCCAGTAGAATCCTATGGGTTTACAGCCGGAGCCATCGCTTTCCTGGTCATCAACGCTTTCCTCATGCTCATCGGTCAGTCTCTACATTACAGAAAACCACCAATATCTACCTCTTCTCCTGCTTCAAATTCACCTGTATTTAACCAGGTAGGCCAGTTGAGAACAAGTTCTCATTTGCAACTGCGACCTGGCCAAGACAAAGCAAAGCAGTGTGACAACAACAACACAGAGTTACACATGGGAAATAAACAAACGTACAGTCAATAACACAATAGAGAATCTATATACAGAGTGCAAATGTAGTGCAAAATGCAGTAAGGTTAGGAAGGTAAGGCAATAAATAGACCATAGTGGTGAAATATTTAAAATTTAGAATTAACACTGGAGTGATAGATGTGCAGATGATGATGTGCAAATAGAGATACTGGAGTGCAAATTATCAATAATAATATGGGGATGAGGTAGTAGGATGGGCTATTTACAGAAGGGCTATATACAGGTGCAGTGATCGATAAGCAGCTTTGACAGCTGATGCTTAAAGTTATTGAGGGAGATAGGAACCTCTAGCTTCAAGGATTTTTGCAATTCGTTCCAGTCATTGGCAGCAGAGAACTGGAAGGAATGGCGGCCAAAGGAGGTGTTGGCTTTGGAGGTGGCCAGTGAAATATACCTGCTGGAGCGCATGCTACGGGTAGGTGTTGCTATGGTGACCAGCGAGCTGAGATAAGGCGGGGATTTACCTAGCAAAGACTTATAGATGACCTGGAGCCAGTGGGTTTGACGAAAAATATGTAGTGAGGGCCAGCCAACGAGAGCATACGTTGGTGACCTGGTCCTAACCCTCTCCATGTCCCCTCCAGCTGAGTATGTTAACCTGGTCCTAATCCTCTCCATACCCCCTCCAGCTGGGTATGTTAACCTGGTCCTAACCCTCTTCTTGTCCCCTCCAGCTGCGTATGGTAACCTGGTCCTCTTGTCTCTGACCGTGGTCATGGAGGCGGTCCTGGTCTGTTTCCTTCTGTCCACCCTCCAACAGCTCCCCTACCAGCTGGAGAGTAAGAAACCTGCTTTTCAACTCCCTACACTGACAAGACTAGAACTGCTCATAATAATGGCCGGAACAGAGCCTTCCACTGATTCCGCTCCAGTCAATAGAATAAGCCCGTTCTCCCCAGTTAAGGCGCCACAAACCTCTTGTGATCTACAGTATGGCTGAATCCCAAACCAAACACTTGGCCATCTGCCCTTTATCCAGTGATGGAGTGATCAAAGTGGTTGAAGTGTTGTGTTGGGGATTCAACCAATGTTATGTGGTATCCGTGGTGACCGTATATCAATACGTTTGCTGCCCAGACAATAACTGCATGATGTACACATTATTATGTTACCTAGACATCAGTTGTTTTACTGTTCTAACACATTTCTGCCATTGTTCTTGTAGTTGCTATGTTAGCTGTGTTCTCTGTCATCTGTCTATATGGAACCCTGGCATCACTGGTCAACTGTACCTTCTGTCACAGTGTGCTGTCTCTGGGGCCTCCTCTGGTTAGGGTGAGAACAACACACTATTCCATTATTTTATATTCCACTGGATGAGCTGTAGAATGGAGTGGGTTTATGTGTTTCATTCCATTTCATTCTACTTTTCTCCAATCCAGTTCATTCCTTTCTATTCCGTTCCATATCTTGTCTCTCTCCTTGTCCTGTTGTGTCTCAGGATATGAATCAGCAGCAGAAGTCCTCCCCTGCCCTGCCCTGTCCCGTGACAGACTCCAGACTGACCAGTGGTCTCCTGAAGATCTCCAGACTGCTGGATGACGGGGGGGTCTGTGGAATCCCCACCGATACCGTCTACGCCCTGGCCGCATCCTGCAAGAACCCTCAGGCCATCGAGAGCATCTACAACATCAAGGACCGCCCAGCAGAGAAGCCCATCTGTATCTGTATCTCCAGTGTGGAGCAGCTGGTGGCAGCCAAGCCCCCCTTTAGCCCTTTACTCTGGGAGTTCATGAGGAACGTCTACCCTGGAGGGATCAGCTGCATCGTCAGCAAGGGAGACTGGCTACTCAGACTGGGTAAGGGGTGAGGAGGGGGGAGGAGGGGGGAGGGTTAGTGTTAGGGGTGAGGAGGGGTGAGGAGGGGGGAGGGTTAGTGTTAGGGGTGAGGAGGGGTGAGGAGGGGGGAGGAGGGGGGAGGGTTAGTGTTAGGGGTGAGGAGGGGTGAGGAGGGGGGAGGAGGGGGGAGGGTTAGTGTTAGGGGTGAGGAGGGGTGAGGAGGGGGGAGGAGGGGGAGGAGGGGTCAGGGTTAGTGTAGGGGTTGGATACTCAAACTAAATGGTTTGATAACTTCCACTTCTTCAAACAACATGGTATTTGGTTTCTTTGTTCTGTATTGTAAGCGTTCATTGGTTTCATGTTCTAATTGTTTACCTGTGTTGTCCAGGTGTGGGTCCGGCCTACGACCGCGTGGGGACCAAGGACAGCATCATGATCCGAGTCCCTGACCACACCGTCACTGGACACCTGTGTGACATCACCGGACCACTTGCCATCACCTCAGCCAATCCCAGTGGAGAACCCGACAGCACGCACCATGACATGGTTATCAGGTAACAGTCTATCATAACCCCGACCTGTACCCACCTGTACCCACCTGTACTTACCTGCAGGTAGCCTAGCGGTTAGAGCGTTGGGCCAGTAACCAAAAGGTCACTGGTTCGAATACCTGAGCCGACAAGGTGACAAACCTGTCGATGTATCCTTGAGCAAGGCACTTAACCCTAATTTGATCCAGGGTCTGACCCTGTAGGGAGGCCGTCATTGTAAATAACAATCTGTTCTTAACTGACTTGCTTAGTTAGTGAAGTGAAGTGATGCTGATAGGGATGTGATGCTGATAGTGATGCTGATAAGGATGTGATGTCAGTACTGAAGTATTTTTCTATCTTGGAGGCTGGTTGTAATATAGACGGGTCTGATCTTTCCTGTCAGCCTGGTTTCATATCAGTCAGCCTGCTCTGTAAACATCCAACTGTACTAATGTATCTGTGTTAATCAGTCCTTGTCTTCTGTCCTACTGGCTGTAGGGTCATGATGATTAGATTCCAGTGGTGGTTGGTGGCGTTTAAGATTAGGGAGGACGATTATTTTTTTAAGCGAGTTTCTATTACAGCATAATGTATGACTGTCATTCATATCCCATTCACCCAGCTCAATGTAGCATCGATAGGTTTAGGACAGTGACACATTCAATACTGCCTTGCACACTCTTGCCTGCATCCAGCTGATATAGGGTGTAATCATTAGTACAACAGTTGCAAATGAGAGTTTCTGTTGAAAAATGTAGGTATGTTTACCCCTGTTTTGTTCTGTTTGCTTCCTTTTAAGAATCATTTGAACAGAATTGGCTAAATGAATACACCCCTGATCAACCCCAAACACAGTTCACTTTCATAGCAGCCACATACAAACAGCATGATCTCTTTGCTCATTGGACAACACTGGCGGGCCACGGTGGTAATAAATTAAGAAAACCAAAAAGTGACCTATCCAGTGTTGGATAGCATAGCCAGTTAGCTAGCATAGCATCCCTTTCTGCATCGCTAGCTTGCTGCAATATGTAACGTTTTGGGCGACCCGACCAAATGTACATAGAAATGTGTGTTATAAATCTGTCATTATCATTGAAAGTCTAAGTCTAAGAAGCGGTAGATCTGCTCTATGTCCACTACTTCTATGTTTCCCGTTAAGTTTAGTTTCTGCGTCTTTTAGACGATGAGATATTTCACAGTGGTTTAGATGGTAATATGATTCTCTATACTAGTTTATTACAGTGGTTTAGATGGTAATATGATTCTCTATACTAGTTTATTACAGTGGTTTAGATGGTAATATGATTCTCTATACTAGTTTATTACAGTGGTTTAGATGGTAATATGATTCTCTACACTATACTAGTTTATTACAGTGGTTTAGATGGTAATGTGATTCTCTACACTAGTTTATTACAGTGGTTTAGATGGTAATATGATTCTCTATACTAGTTTATTACAGTGGTTTAGATGGTAATATGATTCACTATACTAGTTTATTACAGTGGTTTAGATGGTAATATGATTCTCTATACTAGTTTATTACAGTGGTTTAGATGGTAATGTGATTCTCTACACTAGTTTATTACAGTGGTTTAGATGGTAATGTGATTCTCTATACTAGTTTATTACAGTGGTTTAGATGGTAATGTGATTCTCTATACTAGTTTATTACAGTGGTTTAGATGGTAATATGATTCTCTATACTAGTTTATTACAGTGGTTTAGATGGTAATATGATTCTCTACACTATACTAGTTTATTACAGTGGTTTAGATGGTAATGTGATTCTCTATACTAGTTTATTACAGTGGTTTAGATGGTAATATGATTCTCTATACTAGTTTATTACAGTGGTTTAGATGGTAATATGATTCTCTATACTAGTTTATTACAGTGTTTTAGATGGTAATGTGATTCTCTATACTAGTTTATTACAGTGGTTTAGATGGTAATATGATTCTCTATACTAGTTTATTACAGTGGTTTAGATGGTAATATGATTCTCTACACTATACTAGTTTATTACAGTGGTTTAGATGGTAATATGATTCTCTACACTATACTAGTTTATTACAGTGGTTTAGATGGTAATATGATTCTCTATACTAGTTTATTACAGTGGTTTAGATGGTAATGTGATTCTCTATACTAGTTTATTACAGTGGTTTAGATGGTAATATGATTCTCTATACTAGTTTATTACAGTGGTTTAGATGGTAATATGATTCTCTACACTATACTAGTTTATTACAGTGGTTTAGATGGTAATATGATTCTCTATACTAGTTTATTACAGTGGTTTAGATGGTAATATGATTCTTTATACTAGTTTATTACAGTGGTTTAGATGGTAATGTGATTCTCTATACTAGTTTATTACAGTGGTTTAGATGGTAATATGATTCTCTATACTAGTTTATTACAGTGGTTTAGATGGTAATATGATTCTCTATACTAGTTTATTACAGTGGTTTAGATGGTAATGTGATTCTCTATACTAGTTTATTACAGTGGTTTAGATGGTAATATGATTCTCTACACTATACTAGTTTATTACAGTGGTTTAGATGTTAATATGATACTCTATACTAGTTTATTACAGTGGTTTAGATGGTAATATGATTCTCTACACTATACTAGTTTATTACAGTGGTTTAGATGGTAATATGATTCTCTACACTATACTAGTTTATTACAGTGGTTTAGATGGTAATATGATACTCTATACTAGTTTATTACAGTGGTTTAGATGGTAATATGATTCTCTATACTAGTTTAGATGGTAATGTGATTCTCTATACTAGTTTATTACAGTGGTTTAGATGGTAATATGATTCTCTATACTAGTTTATTACAGTGGTTTAGATGGTAATATGATTCTCTATACTAGTTTATTACAGTGATTTATATGGTAATATGATTCTCTACACTAGTTTATTACAGTGGTTTAGATGGTAATGTGATTCTCTATACTAGTTTATTACAGTGGTTTAGATGGTAATATGATTCTCTATACTAGTTTATTACAGTGGTTTAGATGGTAATGTGATTCTCTATACTAGTTTATTACAGTGGTTTAGATGGTAATATGATTCTCTATACTAGTTTATTACAGTGGTTTAGATGGTAATGTGATTCTCTATACTAGTTTATTACAGTGGTTTAGATGGTAATGTGATTCTCTATACTAGTTTATTACAGTGGTTTAGATGGTAATATGATTCTCTATACTAGTTTATTACAGTAGTTTAGATGGTAATGTGATTCTCTATACTAGTTTATTACAGTGGTTTAGATGGTAATATGATTCTCTACACTATACTAGTTTATTACAGTGGTTTAGATGGTAATGTGATTCTCTATACTAGTTTATTACAGTGGTTTAGATGGTAATATGATTCTCTATACTAGTTTATTACAGTGGTTTAGATGGTAATGTGATTCTCTATACTAGTTTATTACAGTGGTTTAGATGGTAATATGATTCACTATACTAGTTTATTACAGTGGTTTGGATGGTAATATGATTCTCTATACTAGTTTATTACAGTGGTTTAGATGGTAATATGATTCTCTACACTATACTAGTTTATTACAGTGGTTTAGATGGTAATATGATTCTCTACACTATACTAGTTTAATACAGTGGTTTAGATGGTAATGTGATTCTCTATACTAGTTTATTACAGTGGTTTAGATGGTAATATGATTCTCTATACTAGTTTATTACAGTGGTTTAGATGGTAATATGATTCTCTATACTATACTAGTTTATTACAGTGGTTTAGATGGTAATATGATTCTCTACACTATACTAGTTTATTACAGTGGTTTAGATGGTAATATGATTCTCTATACTAGTTTATTACAGTGGTTTAGATGGTAATATGATTCTCTATACTAGTTTATTACAGTGGTTTAGATGGTAATGTGATTCTCTATACTAGTTTATTTCAGTGGTTTAGATGGTAATATGATTCTCTATACTAGTTTATTACAGTGGTTTAGATGGTAATGTGATTCTCTATACTAGTTTATTACAGTGGTTTAGATGGTAATATGATTCTCTATACTAGTTTATTACAGTGGTTTAGATGGTAATGTGATTCTCTATACTAGTTTATTACAGTGGTTTAGATGGTAATATGATTCTCTATACTAGTTTATTACAGTGGTTTAGATGGTAATATGATTCTCTATACTAGTTTATTACAGTGGTTTAGATGGTAATGTGATTCTCTACACTATACTAGTTTATTACAGTGGTTTAGATGGTAATATGATTCTCTATACTAGTTTATTACAGTGGTTTAGATGGTAATATGATTCTCTATACTAGTTTATTACAGTGGTTTAGATGGTAATATGATTCTCTATACTAGTTTATTACAGTGGTTTAGATGGTAATGTGATTCTCTACACTATACTAGTTTATTACAGTGGTTTAGATGGTAATATGATTCACTATACTAGTTTATTACAGTGGTTTAGATGGTAATATGATTCTCTATACTAGTTTATTACAGTGGTTTAGATGGTAATATGATTCTCTATACTAGTTTATTACAGTGGTTTAGATGGTAATGTGATTCTCTATACTAGTTTATTACAGTGGTTTAGATGGTAATATGATTCTCTATACTAGTTTATTACAGTGGTTTAGATGGTAATGTGATTCTCAACACTATACTAGTTTATTACAGTGGTTTAGATGGTAATATGATTCACTATACTAGTTTATTACAGTGGTTTAGATGGTAATATGATTCTCTATACTAGTTTATTACAGTGGTTTAGATGGTAATATGATTCTCTATACTAGTTTATTACAGTGGTTTAGATGGTAATGTGATTCTCTATACTAGTTTATTACAGTGGTTTAGATGGTAATATGATTCTCTATACTAGTTTATTACAGTGGTTTAGATGGTAATGTGATTCTCAACACTATACTAGTTTATTACAGTGGTTTAGATGGTAATATGATTCACTATACTAGTTTATTACAGTGGTTTAGATGGTAATATGATTCTCTATACTAGTTTATTACAGTGGTTTAGATGGTAATATGATTCTCTACACTATACTAGTTTATTACAGTGGTTTAGATGGTAATATGATTCACTATACTAGTTTATTACAGTGGTTTAGATGGTAATATGATTCTCTATACTAGTTTATTACAGTGGTTTAGATGGTAATATGATTCTCTATACTAGTTTATTACAGTGGTTTAGATGGTAATATGATTCACTATACTAGTTTATTACAGTGGTTTAGATGGTAATATGATTCTCTATACTAGTTTATTACAGTGGTTTAGATGGTAATATGATTCTCTACACTATACTAGTTTATTACAGTGGTTTAGATGGTAATGTGATTCACTATACTAGTTTATTACAGTGGTTTAGATGGTAATATGATTCTCTATACTAGTTTATTACAGTGGTTTAGATGGTAATATGATTCTCTATACTAGTTTATTACAGTGGTTTAGATGGTAATATGATTCTCTATACTAGTTTATTACAGTGGTTTAGATGGTAATATGATTCTCTATACTAGTTTATTACAGTGGTTTAGATGGTAATATGATTCTCTATACTAGTTTATTACAGTGGTTTAGATGGTAATATGATTCTCTACACTATACTAGTTTATTACAGTGGTTTAGATGGTAATGTGATTCACTATACTAGTTTATTACAGTGGTTTAGATGGTAATATGATTCTCTATACTAGTTTATTACAGTGGTTTAGATGGTAATGTGATTCTCTATACTAGTTTATTACAGTGGTTTAGATGGTAATATGATTCTCTATACTAGTTTATTACAGTGGTTTAGATGGTAATATGATTCTCTACACTATACTAGTTTATTACAGTGGTTTAGATGGTAATATGATTCTCTATACTAGTTTATTACAGTGGTTTAGATGGTAATATGATTCTTTATACTAGTTTATTACAGTGGTTTAGATGGTAATATGATTCTCTATACTAGTTTATTACAGTGGTTTAGATGGTAATGTGATTCACTATACTAGTTTATTACAGTGGTTTAGATGGTAATATGATTCTCTATACTAGTTTATTACAGTGGTTTAGATGGTAATGTGATTCTCTACACTAGTTTATTACAGTGGTTTAGATGGTAATATGATTCTCTACACTAGTTTATTACAGTGGTTTAGATGGTAATATGATTCTCTACACTATACTAGTTTATTACAGTGGTTTAGATGGTAATATGATTCACTATACTAGTTTATTACAGTGGTTTAGATGGTAATGTGATTCTCTATACTAGTTTATTACAGTGGTTTAGATGGTAATATGATTCTCTATACTAGTTTATTACAGTGGTTTAGATGGTAATGTGATTCTCTATACTAGTTTATTACAGTGGTTTAGATGGTAATATGATTCTCTACACTATACTAGTTTATTACAGTGGTTTAGATGGTAATATGATTCTCTATACTAGTTTATTACAGTGGTTTAGATGGTAATATGATTCTTTATACTAGTTTATTACAGTGGTTTAGATGGTAATATGATTCTCTATACTAGTTTATTACAGTGGTTTAGATGGTAATATGATTCTCTATACTAGTTTATTACAGTGGTTTAGATGGTAATATGATTCTCTATACTAGTTTATTACAGTGGTTTAGATGGTAATGTGATTCTCTATACTAGTTTATTACAGTGGTTTAGATGGTAATATGATTCTCTATACTAGTTTATTACAGTGGTTTAGATGGTAATGTGATTCTCTATACTAGTTTATTACAGTGGTTTAGATGGTAATATGGTTCTCTATACTAGTTTATTACAGTGGTTTAGATGGTAATATGATTCTCTATACTAGTTTATTACAGTGGTTTAGATGGTAATATGGTTCTCTATACTAGTTTATTACAGTGGTTTAGATGGTAATATGATTCTCTATACTAGTTTATTACAGTGGTTTAGATGGTAATGTGATTCTTTATACTAGTTTATTACAGTGGTTTAGATGGTAATATGATTCTCTATACTAGTTTATTACAGTGGTTTAGATGGTAATATGATTCTCTATACTAGTTTATTACAGTGGTTTAGATGGTAATATGGTTCTCTATACTAGTTTATTACAGTGGTTTAGATGGTAATATGATTCTCTATACTAGTTTATTACAGTGGTTTAGATGGTAATGTGATTCTCTACACTAGTTTATTACAGTGGTTTAGATGGTAATATGATTCTCTACACTAGTTTATTACAGTGGTTTAGATGGTAATATGATTCTCTACACTATACTTGCTTGGTTTGTCACAAACTGAAATTAAGCAAACTAAGGAATTTTAAGAAACCTGGAAATGTCGGAGCGATTTCTGCATAGTGCATCTTTAAGTGAAAGTGGGGAAGAAAATTCTGAAATATAGCTAGCTCTCCCTCTCCCTCTGAATCTACTCTGAATATGACACTTTCCTTTCCTGTCAGACTGGTGTCCTTCCTGTAACCCATAAGACCAGCATCTGAACAGATCCATCCTGTTGTTTTAACATCCATTTATACTGATGTAGCTGTGTCGATCTCTTTCTCTCTGTGTTCCAGTAGTCTGGGCCAACCTAAACCTGAACCTGAACCTAAACCTGAACCTGAACCTACTCTGACACTGTCTGTCTCTATGTGTGTATCCTAGTCGGCTGGGCCATAAGATCCAAGGGGTTCTGTGTGATGGGGATTCCAACGAGGTCGTAGCCTCAACGGTGGTGAACTGCCTTAAGATAGATGAAGGTATGATGTTACAAAACAGAAGCGCACTATAATAACTAGTTACTAGATAACTTTCCAGAAATTCCCAGGTTTTCCATTTAAACCTGGGAAAGTTTCTGGGACATTGCAACCCTAGTCCAACCCTATGATTCAGTATGTGTCAAATATCACTCAGTCAGTATTGTGTTTCCTCCTCCTCCAGGTACGATTAGTATCGTGAGGGAAGGCTGCGTCCCGGCGGTGAAGGTCCGACAGATATTTGAGAGGGTGAAGACCAGTATGCTGTGAGGAGGACCCCTCCCTCCATCCCTCCTCCATCCCTCCCTCCATCCCTCCTCCATCCTCTCTTCCATACAGCTCTCCTCCCCCCATTCTCTCCCTCCATCATCTGTTGACCAATAATGACAATCAGATCAGATACTGGACCCACCCACCTCAGGCCACCATCCAATGAAAAGTGCTCTCTTGAAGATAACTGTAGATTAAATGTGAAGTGTGTAGAAACTTGAGATTTATTGTTCTGATAATGAAATGCCGATGAAGCTGAAGTGAGGAGGAGAATACAGTGAAACCAAATTCAATCTATACTCTGTCCTGTTGTTATATCTTGATCTATACTCTGTCCTGTTGTTATATCTTGATCTATACTCTGTCCTGTTGTTATATCTTGATCTATACTCTGTCCTGTTGTTATATCTTGATCTATACTCTGTCCTGTTGTTATATCTTGATCTATACTCTGTCCTGTTGTTATATCTTGATCTATACTCTGTCCTGTTGTTATATCTTGATCTATACTCTGTCCTGTTGTTATATCTTGATCTATACTCTGTCCTGTTGTTATAACTTGATCTATACTCTGTCCTGTTGTTATATCTTGATCTATACTCTGTCCTGTTGTTATATCTTGATCTATACTCTGTCCTGTTGTTATATCTTGATCTATACTCTGTCCTGTTGTTATATCTTGATCTATACTCTGTCCTGTTGTTATATATTGATCTATACTCTGTCCTGTTGTTATATCTTGATCTATACTCTGTCCTGTTGTTATATCTTGATCTATACTCTGTCCTGTTGTTATATCTTGATCTATACTCTGTCCTGTTGTTATATCTTGATCTATACTCTGTCCTTTTGTTATATCTTGATCTATACTCTGTCCTGTTGTTATATCTTGATCTATACTCTGTCCTGTTGTTATATCTTGATCTATACTCTGTCCTGTTGTTATATCTTGATCTATACTCTGTCCTGTTGTTATATATTGATCTATACTCTGTCCTGTTGTTATATCTTGATCTATACTCTGTCCTGTTGTTATATCTTGATCTATACTCTGTCCTGTTGTTATATCTTGATCTATACTCTGTCCTGTTGTTATATCTTGATCTATACTCTGTCCTGTTGTTATATATTGATCTATACTCTGTCCTGTTGTTATATCTTGATCTATACTCTGTCCTGTTGTTATATCTTGATCTATACTCTGTCCTGTTGTTATATCTTGATCTATACTCTGTCCTGTTGTTATATCTTGATCTATACTCTGTCCTGTTGTTATATATTGATCTATACTCTGTCCTGTTGTTATATCTTGATCTATACTCTGTCCTGTTGTTATATCTTGATCTATACTCTGTCCTGTTGTTATATCTTGATCTATACTCTGTCCTGTTGTTATATCTTGATCTATACTCTGTCCTTTTGTTATATCTTGATCTATACTCTGTCCTGTTGTTATATCTTGATCTATACTCTGTCCTGTTGTTATATCTTGATCTATACTCTGTCCTGTTGTTATATCTTGATCTATACTCTGTCCTGTTGTTATATCTTGATCTATACTCTGTCCTGTTGTTATATCTTGATCTATACTCTGTCCTGTTGTTATATCTTGATCTATACTCTGTCCTGTTGTTATATCTTGATCTATACTCTGTCCTGTTGTTATATCTTGATCTATACTCTGTCCTGTTGTTATATCTTGATCTATACTCTGTCCTGTTGTTATATCTTGATCTATACTCTGTCCTGTTGTTATATCTTGATCGATACTCTGTCCTGTTGTTATATCTCTCAAACATGTTGAGGAAAGGTTGTTACATATTTATTCTGTATGTACGTTATAGGTGTAAACACACATAAATATGTACATTTTAGATTTTATTTTAGGATCAAACGTACTACTCTAAATGAGGGATTTATGAAGGATGATGTAAGACTCTAAATGAGGGATTTATGTAGGATGATGTAAGACTCTAAATGAGGGATTTATGAAGGATGATGTAAGACAATAAATGAGGGATTTATGAAGGATGATGTAAGACTCTAAATGAGGGATTTATGAAGGATGATGTAAGACTCTAAATTAGGGATTTATGAAGGATGATGTAAGACTCTAAATTAAGGATTTATGAAGGATGACGTAAGACTCTAAATGAGGGATTTATGTAGGATGATGTAGGTGAATGTATGCTGCTGGGTATAAATTAAGGATTTTTGAATGAGTGAAATGATTGTGAAATGCTGTAATTTATATATTGTTTAATATGGGAGTTTGATACAGGCCAAATGCATACATGTAGTATTATTTGCTTTGGCGATTTACTGCAGAATAAAACTCTAAATAACTATACTTATTTCTCCACTTTTGTACTACTCTGTGTAGGGGTACCAGGTAGTAACATGGCTATATACAGTTAGTACCAGTACCTAGTCAATGTGTAGGGGTACCAGGTAATAACATGGCTATATACAGTTAGTACCAGTACCTAGTCAATGTGTAGGGGTACCAGGTAGTAACATGGCTATATACAGTTAGTACCAGTACCTAGTCAATGTGTAGGGGTACCAGGTAGTAACATGGCTATATACAGTTAGTACCAGTACCTAGTCAATGTGTAGGGGTACCAGGTAGTAACATGGCTATATACAGTTAGTATCATCAAATCAAATCAAATCAAATTTATTTATAAAGCGCTTTTTACATCAGCCGATGTCACAAAGTGCTATACAGAAACCCAGCCTAAAACCCCAAACAGCAAGCAATGCAGATGTAGAAGCAGAAAAACTCCCTAGAAAGGCAAAACCTAGGAAGAAACCTAGAGAGGAACCAGGCTCTGAGGGGTGGCCAGTCCTCTTCTGGCTGGGTGGAGATTATAACAATTTGGTAGATAGATAGATAGATAGATAGATAGATAGATAGATAGATAGATAGATAGATAGATAGATAGATAGATAGATAGATAGATAGATAGATAGATAGATAGATAGATAGATATTTCTTTGTCAAGCAGCTACAACAAAACACAGGGCAGGTGCAACATTCCTGAAAGAAAATACACAAAAGACAGACACATGATACATGATACATAGAGCGGCGGTATAGAAATACATTGGTGTATTTACATGGTTAACTATACTATACAGGTCGATGGCAGAGAAATACTTCAGTAGCTAAAAGTGCTTATGATATGAGTGACGGTAATAATAGTTTACTTAATATACATACTGGTTCAATGTACAGGTAAATTAATATTTGCATGGTTACATTAACTGTACAGGTAAATGACAGGAAGAGATACTTAAATAGCTAAATGTGTGTATGATATCATTTAGGGTAATAATAGTAATTCCCTTAAAATACAGTCCTTAGTGCGCAGGGTTTAATTACAGACAACTGCACGTATTGCACATTTGATATACTAAAAGCAATGAAAACAGATACAACTGACAGGATACTAATATGCATTCCTGAGTGAATGACTACGTAAGTTAGGTCCAAGAATTACTTACAATATTGCACGTGATATGATATAACAACTGTACATGAGTATGTATATACAGACCTGTATGAATAAATAGGTCCTGAGTGGATGAGTGCTGACGGACCAGAGTTACTCACGGATGGATGCATAATTGTTAAACTAGGTCCTAGCACCCCAACAGTTCCAGATCTATGTTGCCGACGGCACGGCACCCCGGTGAGGCATTATATAGTCTCATAGCCGCCGGCAGGAAGGACCTCCTGTAGCGCTCTCTGGCACACCGTGGTGGGATCAGTCTGTGACTGAAAGTGCTCCTCTGCGTCATAACCATAGCGTGCAGAGGGTGGGTGACGTTGTCCATGATGGCCAGCAGTTTGGCCAGGATCCGTCTCTCCGCCACCTCCTCTAGAGTGTCAAGGCTAATCCCCACGACAGAGCTAGCCTTCCTGATCAGCTTATTTACCCGAGAAGCATCACCGGCTTTGATGTTTGCTCCCCAGCACACCACTGCAAAAAAGATGGCACTGGCCACCACAGACTGGTAGAAGGTATGCAGTAGTTTACTGCACACGTTGAAGGACCTGAGCCTCCTCAGAAAGTAGAGTCGGCTCTGGCCCTTTTTGTACAGGGCCCCGGTGTTACCAGCCCATTCCAGCCTGTTGTCCATATGGACACCCAGGAACTTGTATGACTCAACCATTTCCCCTCCGGGGGATCAATAAAGTACCTATCTATCTATCTATCTATCTATCTATCTATCTATCTATCTATCTATCTATCTATCTATCTATCTATCTATCTATCTATCTATCTATCTATCTATCTATCTATCTATCTATCTATCTATCCATCCTTTATAGGGACTGCAGTCAGTTGTGCCTTGGTTCTCCTGAAGTCCACCACCATCTCCTTAGTTTTGCTGATGTTGAGCTGAAGGTGGTTCTGCTCACACCACAACACAAAGTCACTGATTGTGCTCCTGTACTCCTCCTCCTGCCCACCCCTGATGCACCCTACAATGGCAGAGTCATCCGAGAACTTCTGTAGGTGGCATGTTTCAGAGTTATATCTGAAGTCTGAGGTGTAGAGGGTGAACAGGAAGGGGGACAGGACTGTACCCTGGGGGGCCCCTGTGTTGCTAACTGCCCGTTCTGACACACAGCTCTGTAGTCACACAAATTGTGGCCTACCGGTCAGGTAGTCCGTGACCCAGGAGACTAAGGGTGCTTCCACTTTCATCCTCCTCATCTTCTCACCCAGTAGCAGGGGCTGAATGGTATTGAAGGCACTAGAGAAGTCAAAAAACATGACCCTCACAGTGCAACCTGCGTTGTCCAGGTGAGAGTAGGCCCTCTGCAGAAGGTAGATGATTGCATCATCCACCCCGATGTTGCGCTGGTATGCAAACTGCAGGGGGTCCATTGATGAACACACCAGGGGTCTGAGGTGAGCGAGGACTAACCTTTCCAGGGTCTTCATGATGTGGGATGTTAGCGCTACAGGTCTGAAGTCATTCAGGACAGTGGGGTGTGCCTTCTTGGGCACTGGGACGAGGCAGGATGTTTTCCACAGCACAGGGACCCTCTCTAGGCTCAGGCTAAGGTTGAAAAGACGCTGGAGTATTCCACACAGTTGGTCAGCACAGACCCTCAGCACCCTTGGGCTGATGCCATCAGGGCCCGCCGCTTTCCACTGGTGTAGTCTCTCCAGCTCTCTCTTCACTTGGTTGGTGGTGAAAGCCAGCCCAGGTGGGGAGGTGGGGGGAAGGGGGGTGTTGAGGATCAGTCCAGGGGGGGCAGGGGCGGAGGTGGGGTCACTGATTGTCTCAGCAGAGGTGCTGTGAGCAAAGTGGGGGTGGGATAGCCGTGAGGGTGTGTGGTCTGGGGAGCTGGAGGGGAGGTGGACAGGGCCAGTATCGAACCTGTTAAAAAATTGGTTCAGCTCATTGGCTCTGTCCTGGGTCCCCTCCGTCTGCCCACTGTTTGACTTTTTGAAGCCAGTGATATTTCTCATACCCTTCCACACCTCTGTCACCTGGCTCTGCCTCAGCTTGTCCTCCATCTTCTCCTTATACACTCTCTTCCCCTCAGCAATCCGTAACTTCAGCTCCCTCTGGACGCATTTCAATTTGTCCTTGTCCTTCTCCTTGAAGGCCCTCTTCTTCTCATTCAGCAGGGCCTTCAGGTCGCTGGTGACCCAGGGTTTATTGTTTGGGAAACAGCGTACCTTCCTGGTGGGTACAGTGTTGTCTACACAAAAATTAATATAGTCTGTTATGCAGTCAGTGAGTCCATCGAGGTCCTCCCCATGAGCCTCACAGAGCACATCCCAGTCTGTTGTTTCAAAGCAGTCCTGTAGGGCCTCATTCGCCTCCGGGGACCATCTCCTAATAGTCCTGGTGGTTGCAGGCTGCTGTTGGACCATAGGCCTGTAGAGTGGGGTGAGGTGGACAAGGTTGTGATCCGATCTACCGAGGGGAGGGAGTGCAGTGGAGTTGTATGCATCCTTCACATTAGCATATAACAAGTCCAGAGTTTTATTATTCCTGGTTGGGCACTTCACGAACTGTTTGAACGTGGGCAGCGTTGAAGAGAGAGATGCATGGTTAAAATCCCCCGAAATGGCAAAGAAGGCACTGGGATGCGCTGTCTGTAACCTCGCGATAACAGAGTGGATGACGTCACACGCTGCGTTTGCGTCAGCAGAGGGCGGGATGTAAACAATAACAGCAATGGCCGCCGTGAATTCCCTCGGCAAATAGTAGGGTCTCAGGCTAACGGCTAACAGCTCAATGTCCGGGCTACAAAACTCTTCCTTATGAGTAATATGGTTCGGATGACACCATCTGTTGTTAACTAATACAGCCAGCCCACCACCCTTACTCTTACCGGAAGAGACGCGATCCCTGTCCGCTCTGATGGTCTGGAAACCGTCGATAGTGACGTTCTGTATGGGGATGTTATCGTTCAGCCAAGTCTCAGTAAAACACATTAGGCTCGTTTCCCGATAAATCCTTTGTCCACGAACAAGTCCCGCCAACTCATCCATCTTGTTATGTAGAGCCCTCACATTGCCCATAATAATAGATGGTATAGCCGGCTTGTACTTGAACCTCCTCCGCTTTGCCTTACATTTCAATCCCGCCCTGCATCCACGGCGTCGTCTTTTCAATTCGTCCGGAATATCAAACTTTTCCCTGGGGAGCAGCAGCGCTGCGTGGGCTAAATCCAGGAGCTGGGCTCTGTTGTAAACAATAACAGTTGACGACTCCTGTCGACGTTCAGCTGCGATAAAATCCATAAAATCCATAATCCTGAACTGTTATAGTTCGACTGTAGCAAAATAAAAAATACAACTAAAGAAAATAGACGAAAATAGACGAAAGAAAACGAACTAAAACAACAATTAATGCACGAACAACGGGAGCTGCTTAACAGGCGACCACTCAGGGCGGCGCCAAACGTAAACCCCCGTCCCTCTTCTTCACGAAGAAGAAACTGTCTGAAGCAGGGGAGGTAGAATGGTGAATATGCCCCTGCTCCAGTGCCTCTCGGATATACAGCGGGTGAAATAAGTTTTGAACACGTCACCATTTTTCTCAGTAAATATATTTCCAAAGGTGCTATTGACATGAAAGTTTCACCAGATGTTGGTAACAACCCAAGTAATCCATACATACAAAGAAACCAAAACAAATAAGTTCAGAAATTAAGTTATGTGTAATAATGTGAAATGACACAGGGAAAAAGTATTGAACACATGAAGAAAGGGAGGTTCAAAAAGGCATGGAAAGCCAAGACAACAGCTGAAAACTATCAGTAATTAAAAAGCAATCTAGCCCCCTGTCAGTGCAAATTAATATCAGCTGGTTCAGTCCCAACTGATGGCCTACAAAAAGGTCTCATTGCCAAGGTGTCACACAAGACATCTCATGATGGGTAAAAGCAAAGAGCTGTCTCAAGACATTCGCAACCTAATTGTTGCAAAACATAATGATGGCATTGGTTATAAGCGCATTTCTAAGCTTCTGAATGTTCCAGTGAGCACTGTTGGGGCCATAATACGGAAGTGGAAAGACAATCATTTCACCATAAATTTACCTCGACCAGGTGCTCCTCGTAAATTTGCCCATTAATCCTTCCTTCAATTATGTGAAGTTTGCCAGTACCATTTTTTCTGAAAAGCAGCCCCACACCATGATGTTCCCACCTCCAAACTTCACTGTTGGTATGGTGTTTTTAGGGTGATGTGCAGTGCCATTTCTCCTCCAAACATGGTGTGTTTTATGACATCCAAACAGTTCAATTTTGCTCTCATCTGACCACACTATATTCTCCCAGTATTTCACTGGCTTTTCCAAATGTTGTGCAGCAAACTTTAAACGAGCTTCAACTTGCTTTTTTTTACCCGACCGGGTAGCCCAGCAATGGAGTCTTGCGTGGTGAGCATGCATACAGGCCATGGCGGTGGAGTGCATTACTTAATGTTTTCTTTGAGACAACAGTACCTGCTAATTGTAGGTCTTTTTAAAGCTCTCCACAAGTGGTCCTTGGCTCTTGGACAACTCTTCTGATTATTCTTTTCACTCCTCTGTCAGAAGTCTTGCGAGGAGCACCTGGTCGAGGCAAATTTATGGTGAAATGATTGTATTTATGGTGAAACTTCCGTATTATGGCCCCAACAGTGCTCACTGGAACATTCAGAAGCTTAGAAATGCGGCTGTAACCAATGCCATCATTATGTTTTGCAACAATTAGGTTGCGAATGTCTTGAGACAGCTCTTTGCTTTTACCCATCATGAGATGTCTTGTGTGACACCTTGGCAATGAGACCTTTTTGTAGGCCATCAGTTGGGACTGAACCAGCTGATATTAATTTGCACTGACAGGGGGCTGGATTGCTTTTTAGTTACTGATAGTTTTCAGCTGTTGTCTTGGCTTTCCATGCCTTTTTGAACCTCCCTTTCTTCATGTGTTCAATACTTTTTCCCTGTGTCATTTCACATTATTACACATAACTTAATTTTTGAACTTATTTGTTTTGGTTTCTTTGTATGTATGGATTATTTGGGTTGTTACCAAAATCTGGTGAAACTTTCATGTCAATAGCACCTTTGGAAATATATTTACTGAGAAAAATATAGTCTCCGTTTCAGCCATAGAAAGCAGATAAATTCGTCTACGGGGAGGCGTGCCGCCTGGCACAAGGTCGATGGCACAGTCCCAAGCATGGTGTGGAGGGAGACACTTGGCCTTTTCTCGAGAAAATACTCCGCGCAGATCTTCGTATTCTGGCGGAATGCTCCCTGTGAGGGTGATCAAAGGGCTCTCTACCGATGTAGCCCCTACCGTAGGTGTAATACAGGTCCTCCGACATTTATCCGACCATCCCAGGATCCTTTGTGCGCTCCAGCCGATGTTGGGGTCGTGCTGCTCGAGCCAAGGAAGTCCCAAGATGACCGGATGTATGGATGAAGAGATCACCAACAGTTCCAGTCTCTCTCGTGGCAGCCGTGCATGGTGAAGGTGACAGGACGAGTCACGTGAGTAATGGAACCAGACCCCACCGGCCGACCATCCAGAGCATGAACGGGCATGGAGGATCTCAACCGGCGCGGCGGCAGTCGGAGAGCGTCAACCAAGGTCCGGTCAATAAATCTCCCGCAGCTCCGGAGTCAATCAGGGCTGTGGACACATGATTGGGGAAGTTACCAGAAAGCACAACTAAGCAACAGAAAGGGCTAGCTATGTGCTCAGCACGCAAGACACCTACTGTTCCCACCTGGGCCTCCTGGCCACTTACCCCTTTCCTACTTCCAGCCGGGACCGAGGCACACACCCTACTGACATGCTCTCTCTCGCCGCAATACAGGCACAGACCCTGACGACTCTGACGTTCTCTCTCCTCTGCGGAGAGTCTCGTTATCCCCACCTCCATCGGCTCATGTTCCGGCTCCGATCGAGGAAGGGGAAGATGCGCGCCAGCTGGTCACGGTCCCGGAGTTGGCCGTCGATGGCAATGGCCCGGGAGATGTAGACGTCCAGTGTCATGGCCTGACTCACACAAGTCAGCTCCATCTGAACCTCAACCCGCACACCCCTACGGAAAGCGGTCCGAAGAGCCGGCTCGTTCCTTTTTGAACCTCCCTTTCTTCATGTGTTCGTCTCTCCTCCAGCTCAGGTGCCCGACCGGGTAGCCCAGCTCCCTCTCCGCGCCCGTCCATGGAGACCTAGATGAGTGCAAAAAAAAAAAAGAGAACATTTCAAAAGGTGCAAACGAAGACAAGAAAAAATAACTAAAGTGTCTCGGGTTGGGCGGGTTATTCTGTGATATTGCGAGGGGTGAAAGTGAGAGATGAGGCGAAAAGACAGAAATAGATTTTAACAAGAGTCGAAGGTTTAATGAAAGACAGCAACACACACTAAAGACAATAACCCGCGAGGGGTGAACAAAACATACAGGGTTAAATAGTGACCCCGATGACCAATGTGGAACAGGTGTGGGTCATCAGGGTGTTGCTACCATCTTCCCCCGACCGCCGGTTAGAACGCAGGCAAGGATGAGAGCTGGAGAGGAGGACGGACCGCCACACTGCGCGGGGCATTCGTTACAAGTACAACAGTGTTGAGGGCTAACAGGTGACGGTGAGGACCAGCCTGCAGGAAACAAGGTTTAGCTGGAAATAATCCAAGATGAAGTGTTACCCATTGGACTCCCCCCTCCTCCCCCTCCTCCCCCTCCTCCTCATCCTCCATGGTAAAGGAGCTGACAGGTGATGGAGGAACTAAAGCCAATAAGACACAACGTGGATACCAGATTAACTAGGGTATGGCCATGAGGAAGTTTCAGATAAATATATCAACCATTTGCCAGAAACAATAGTCCTCTGATGTCAGTAGAGAGACTGATGGGTGTGTAGGGCTTTTGTCTTTTCTCTGACGTGTAGCTTTCCCCTTCCTGGAACTCACCACTCTAACTTTCTGGTTGACAATCACATTCATGGGAGGGCCATGGGTGGGTTCTGTTGTGTATGTGGCGTGACTCTGCTCTGACTGATTCCCGTAACACTAAGGCCTTCATTCCACAATGACACAAGTATCAGGTGGCCTTGATATATCTGATCTATTGCAACCCTTTCATATAGTCAGTTCAGAGATGGATGGTCCTTCAGCATATAGATTCTGTACAACAGTTCAGAGATGGATGGTCCTTCAGCATATAGATTCTGTACAACAGTTCAGAGATGGATGGTCCTTCAGCATATAGATTCTGTACAACAGTTCAGAGATGGATGGTCCTTCAGCATATAGATTCTGTACAACAGTTCAGAGATGGATGGTCCTTCAGCATATAGATTCTGTACAACAGTTCAGAGATGATGGTCCTTCAGGAACATGTCTAACACTTTAAGACGTTACAGTACATGTCTAACCCTTTAAGATGCTAGTGTAGATGTCTAACCCTTTAAGATGCTAGTGTAGATGTCTAACCCTTTAAGATGTCACCGATGCTGGCACTAAGACAGCACTCAACTCACTCAAAGCCATAAGCAAACAAGAAAATGCTCAACCAGAAGCGGCGCTCCTAGTGGCACCTCCTCCCAGTTGCCCACTTCATTGAGGCTCGGAAACACTGTTACCACCGATAAATCCACGATTATCGAAAATTTCAATAAGCATTTTGCTACGGCTGGCCATGCTTTCCACCTGGCTACCCCTACCCCGGCCAACAGCTCTGCACCCCCGGCAGCTACTTGCCCAAGCCCCCCCCGCTTCTCCTTCACCCAAATCCAGACGGCTGATGTTCTGAAAGAGCTGCTAAGTCTGGACCCCTACAAATCTGCTGGGCTAGATAATCTGGATCCTCTCTTTCTGAAATTATCAGCCAAAATTGTTGCAACACCTATCACTAGCCTGTTCAACCTCTCTTTCGTATCGTCTGAGATCCCTAGAGATTGGAAAGCTGCCGCGGTCATCCCCCTCTTCAAAGGAGGAGACACTCTAGACCCAAACTGTTATAGACCAATATCCATCCTGCCCTGCCTTTCTAAAGTTTTCGAAAGCCAAGTTAACAAACAGATAACTGACCACTTCGAATCCCACCGTACCTTCTCTGCTATGCAATCTGGTTTCCGAGCTGGTCATGGGTGCACCTCAGCTACGCTCAAGGTACTGAACGATATCATAACCGCCATCGACAGAAGACAGTACTGTGCAGCCGTCTTCATCGACCTGGCCAAGGCTTTCGACTCTGTCAATCACCGCATTCTTATTGGCAGACTCAACAGCCTTGGTTTCTCAAGTGACTGCCTTGCCTGGTTCTCTAACTACTTTGCAGACAGAGTTCAGTGTGTCAAATCGGAGGGCCTATTGTCCGATCCTCTGGCAGTCTCTATGGGGGTGCCACAGGGTTCAATTCTTGGGCCAACCCTTTTCTCTATATACATCAACGATGTCGCTCTCGCTGCTGGTGACTCTATGATCCATCTCTACGCAGATGACACCATTCTGTATACATCTGGCCCCTCTTTGGATACTGTGTTTACTAACCTTCAATCAAGCTTCAATGCCATACAACACTCCTTCCGTGGCCTCCAACTGCTCTTAAACGCTAGTAAAACTAAGTGCATGCTTTTCTATCGAACGCTGCCAGCACCCGCCCACCGGACTATCATCACTACTCTGGACGGGTCTGACTTAGAACACGTGGACACCTACAAATACCTAGGCATCTGGTTAGACTATAAACTCAACTTCCAGACTCACATCAACCATCTCCAATCCAAAATTAAATCCAGAATTGGCTTCCTATTTCGCAACAAAGCCTCCTTCACTCATGCTGCCAAACATGCCCTTGTAAAACTGACTATCCTACCGATCCTTGATTTCGGCGATGTCATTTACAAACTAGCCTCCAACACTCTACTTAGCAAATTGGATGTAGTCTATCACAGTGCCATCCGTTTTGTCACCAAAGCCCCATACACTACCCACCACTGCAACCTGTATGCTCTCGTTGGCTGGCCTTCATTATATATTCGTCGCCAAACCCACTGGCTCCAGGTCATCTATAAGTCTTTATTAGGTAAATCCCCGCCCTATCTCAGCTCACTGGTCACTATAGCAACACCCACCCGTAGCATGCGCTCCAGCAGGTATATCTCACTGGTCACCCCCAAAGCCAACACCTCCTTTGGCCGCCATTCCTTCCAGTTCGCTGCTGCCAATGACTGGAACGAATTGCAAAAATCATTGAAGCTAGAGGTTCCTATCTCCCTCAATAACTTTAAGCATCAGTTGTCAAAGCTGCTTATCGATCACTGCACCTGTATATAGCCCTTCTGTAAATAGCCCACACTACTACCTCATCCCCATATTTATTTTTGTTTATTTTCACTAATCTTGCACTCCAGTATCTCTATTTGCACATCATAATTTGCACATCCTTCATTCCTGTGTTAATGATGATAATTCTGTAATTTATTTCACCACTATGGTCTATTTATTGTTCTACCTCCTAACCTTACTGCATTTTTGCACTACATTTTGCACTCTGTATATAGATTTTCTATTGTGTTTTTGACTGTTTGTTTAATATGTAACTCTGTGTTGTTTTTTTGTCGCACTGCTTTGCTTTGTCTTGGCCAGGTCGCAGTTGCAAATGAGAACTTGTTCTCAACTGACCTACCTGGTTAAATAAAGGTGAAATAAAAAAAAATAAAAAAAATTGTGGACAAACAAGAGCCTCTCTCACCCTGTCAGATGGAGACATATCCCAGTTAACCAAGAGCCTCTCTCATCCTCAGATGGAGACATATCACAGTTAACAAAGGGCCTCTCTCACCCCTCTCTCACCCTCAGATGGAGTCATAGCCCAGTTAACAAAGGGCCTCTCTCACCCCTCTCTCATCCTCCGATGGAGACATATCACAGTTAACAAAGGGCCTCTCTCACCCCTCTCTCACCCTCAGATGGAGACATATCACAGTTAGAATTGAACAGGTCAAGTTGTGCTAACAAAGGACTCTTGTTTGACCAGCCTTAAGTGTCATGATGGATGTACTTCCTTATAATGTGAGTGATGTCATGCTTCATCACTCCTCACTGGTATCTGTCTTCTCCCTCTATCCTGAGCATCAAGAATGACAGCAGCCAACCATTCAACATATACTACCGTTCAAAAGATTGGTATCACTTAGAAATGTCCTTGTTTTCTATGAAAACATACATGAAATGAGTTGCGAAACGAATAGGAAATAGGAATTGGATTCCCAAACACAGCGTTGTATGAGATCATCAGTTTCTTTGCAATTTCTCGCATTGAATAACAAGAATAAAGTTCTTTGTTTCTGGCTAAATGTAAATATATTTGAGGTGGATATGTTCTATGTAGAGGTTGATATATTCTATGTAGAGGTTGATATATTTTGTCTAGAGGTTGATATATTCTATCTAGAGGATGATATATTCTATGTAGAGGTTGATATATTCTATGTAGAGGTTGATATATTCTATCTAGAGGTTGATATATTCTATCTAGAGGTTGATATATTCTTTCTAGAGGTGGATATATTCTATCTAGAGGTTAATATATTCTATCTAGAGGTTGATATGTTCTCTCTAGAGATTGATATATTCTATCTAGAGGTTGATATATTCTATCTAGAGGTGGATATATTCTATCTAGAGGTTAATATATTCTATCTAGATGTTAATATATTCTATCTAGAGGTTGATATATTCTATCTAGAGGTTGATATATTTTGTCTAGAGGTGGATATATTCTATGTAGAGGTTGATATATTCTATCTAGAGGTTGATATATTCTATCTAGAGGTCGATATATTCTAGCTAGAGCTGGATATATTTAGAGATTGATATATTCTATCTAGAGGTTGATATATTCTATCTAGAGGTTGATATATTCTATCTAGAGGTGGATATATTTAGAGATTGATATATTCTATCTAGAGGTTGATATATTCTATCTAGAGGTTGATATATTCTATGTAGAGGTGGATATATTCTATCTAGAGGTTGATATATTCTATCTAGAGGTTGATATATTCTATCTAGAGATTGGTATATTCTATGTAGAGGTTGATATATTCTATCTAGAGATTGATATATTCTATCTAGAGGTGGATATATTCTATCTAGAGGTTGATATATTCTATCTAGATGTTGATATATTCTATCTAGAGGTGGATATATTCTATCTAGATGTGGATATATTCTATGTAGAGGTTGATATATTCTATCTAGAGGTTGATATATTCTATCTAGAGGTTGATATATTCTACCTAGAGGTGGATATATTCTATGTAGAGGTTGATATATTCTATCTAGAGGTTGATATATTATATCTAGAGATTGATATATTCTATCTAGAGGTTGAGGTTGATATATTCTATCTAGAGATTGGTATATTCTATGTAGAGGTTGATATATTCTATCTAGAGATTGATATATTCTATCTAGAGGTGGATATATTCTATCTAGAGGTTGATATATTCTATCTAGAGATTGGTATATTCTATGTAGAGGTTGATATATTCTATCTAGAGATTGATATATTCTATCTAGAGGTGGATATATTCTATCTAGAGGTGGATATATTCTATCTAGAGGTTGATATATTCTATGTAGAGGTTGATATATTCTATCTAGAGATTGGTATATTCTATGTAGAGGTTGATATATTCTATCTAGAGATTGATATATTCTATCTAGAGGTGGATATATTCTATCTAGAGGTTGATATATTCTATGTAGAGGTTGATATATTCTATCTAGAGATTGGTATATTCTATGTAGAGGTTGATATATTCTATCTAGAGATTGATATATTCTATCTAGAGGTGGATATATTCTATCTAGAGGTTGATATATTCTATCTAGAGATTGGTATATTCTATGTAGAGGTTGATATATTCTATCTAGAGATTGATATATTCTATCTAGAGGTGGATATATTCTATCTAGAGGTATATCTAGATAGAATCTATGAATATATGAACCAATATATCAACCTCTAGATAGAATATATAAACCTCTAGATAGAACAGTTGTCAACCTCTAGATATATTCTATCTATCTATCTATCTATCTATCTATCTATCTATCTATCTATCTATCTATCTATCTATCTATCTATCTATCTATCTATCTATCTATCTATCTATCTATCTATCTATCTATCTATCTATCTATCTATCTATCTATCTATCTATCTATCTATCTATCTATCTATCTATCTATCTATCTATCTATCTATCTATCTATCTATCTATCTATCTATCTATCTATCTATCTAAGTCTGCATAATGTTCGATGAACTGATGGGAGTAATTACATACTCCCAAGAAGCTACGCACCTCATGAAGGTTTGTAGGCGTTTTGATGTTGCGGACTACTTGGATTCTGTTAGATTATGGCAGGATACCTTCATCACCCACCAGGAGTCCAACATAGTTTACCTTGGTCCTGCAACATTGTCTTTTCATGATAGCCAACTTAGTCCCTGCCACCCCGAGTTGGGTAAGAACGTGGTCCATCTCGTTCAGGTGATGTGACCAAGTCTCGCTCCTCATGAGAACATCGTCCACATAGATTATCCCCCTGGAGGCTGCATCGGGCACTGCCTTGTGGAGGAAGATGTTGAACTCTGCGGGGGGGTTTGCATACCCGAACGGGCATCGATTGAATGTGAAGAGCTTGTTTGAGAAAGAGAAGGCCAACTTGTTTTGGTCACGAGGGTCGACTGTCATGGTCCAGAAACCATTCGCCTCGTCAACGGTGAAGTACTTTGCATTTGCCACTTTAGGTAACTCTTGGTCCAGCTGTGTCATTGGCCAACGAGACAACGGAACCAGCTTGTTGAGTCTATAGTCAACGGTAAGACACCATTTACCAGTTGGTTTCAAAACAGGCCACACGGGGGCGCTGTACGTACTGTTACATTCCCTGATGATCTGTTTAGCTAATAGGGAATCGATGATTTCTTATACCGCCGCGTACGCAGCAAGCAGAATTAGGAGCTGCACTGTGGGGCGTAGGAATACGCACCACATGAATACCCATAACTCCACAGTCCAGATCTCACGGTGTTTGATAAACAGTTCCTGCAATTGATGGCGTTCAATATCATTGACAACTGCATCTGCCTCAGACAGTAGTTGTAGTACCTGTGCATGGAAACCAGGATATGGTTCAGCGATATTGTACAGGTCTTCGTCAGGTGGAAACAGTTTGTCGACGGTGGGGGAATCAGCAGTGTGTACTTCACATGACGATGGAGATGCGATCTCGTCCTCCGTGGTGATGAAGTAGATCAACAGCTCATTGTCGGAGTCGACATCCAGCCTGAATGTCGATGCGTCGTCAAGTGGCAATACGGGAGTTATTGCGATTGCCTTTGACGGACAAGTAAAAAGCTTCCCTTCCACACCACATAGGTCTAGGGAGGAAGGAAGAGGCCCAATCACAGGAACAACGAGTTCAAAATCGTGGAAGGAGTGATCAATCAATGTTCCTAGTTGAGTGTGCCGAGGAATGGAAATATCTGCTTGAGTCAGGTTCTCTACCAAGTGGTAAGTTGATCTAGCGTTTAGTTCCAACATGGGGTTCCCATTAATAGTTAGCCCCAAGTCGAATAGTCACGGAGAGTTACCACCTTGCAAGCTTCGGGGATAGTCTGCCCAGATGCCATTCGCACACGGTTGAAAGTCAGAGCGTGTTGGGCTGGTTGCGCCAAAGTCCAAAGAACTTGGTGTATGGTATCGATTTTAACACCCAATTTAACCAAAATGTCTGCTCCCACATAGACTGAATGTGGGAGGTTCTTGACAACCAGTAGGTAGTGAGATACCTCCTTGGTTCCAATGTGGAGTGATAACGCATACACCCTGAAAGCGGTGAGTGTTGTCTGGGGAGTTGTACCCAGTGGGAATCTGAACGTTTTCGGCACCAGGAGGTGGCAGCCAGTCGCTTTGGAAATGTTGTTGAACATTTCCAAACTGATAGCAGATTTTTCGGACCAGGTTTCCAGTACGACATTCATCAACAATTGTGCCGTTTAGGCACACGCCGCCTACCAATGGAGGGTGGCATGTATTGGCTGGTGATTCACCCAAAACCTCACAGGAAAGCCTCATGTTTGGATAATTTCAGAGTAGAACTTGTCATTCCATCGTCTGCCACAAATGGCGGACTCCTTATCAAGTTCTCTGGGGTTACGTCAGTTACTGACGTAGAACCATCGTTGTTGCATAAAGTATGTCATGTAGCCTTCGATGAAGGTGGTTGAGTCAGCGGAGTGGGCATAGGTATTTGATACCAGACTTGGTTGGTTTTCCAATCCATCAGCGGTACCAAACGGTCAATAAAATCTGTCCCAATCAGCATCTGTTCGGTGTCAATACTAGTCACATACACCGGGTGGACAAGCGAAACGCTTTCTAAGTTTCGTTTTAGTAGGAGATGCTGGGTAAGAGGCGAGAGAGCCTGAGTGAAACCTTTAGTGTCGCAATGTTCCGTTGGATAGTACATAATGGATAGTATATAACGGATAGTACATAATGGATAGTACATAATGGATAGTATATAACGGATAGTACATAATGGATAGTATATAATGGATAGTATATAACGGATAGTACATAATGGATAGTACATAATGGATAGTATATAACGGATAGTACATAATGGATAGTACATAATGGATAGTATATAACGGATAGTACATAATGGATAGTATATAATGGATAGTATATAACGGACAGTACATAATGGATAGTATATAATGGATAGTATATAATGGATAGTACATAATGGATAGTACATAATGGATAGTACATAATGGATAGTATATAATGGATAGTACATAATGGATAGTACATAATGGATAGTACATAATGGATAGTACATAATAGCCTGATCTAGTAGTCTGATCTGGTAGCCTGATATGGTATTCTAGTAGTCTGATCTAGTAGCCTGATCTAGTAGCCTGATCTGGTATTCTAGTAGCCTGATCTAGTAGCCTGATCTAGTAGTCTGATCTAGTAGTCTGATCTAGTAGTCTGATCTAGTAGTCTGATCTAGTAGCCTGATCTAGTAGTCTGAGCTAGTAGCCTGATCTAGTAGCCTGATCTAGTAGTCTGATCTAGTAGTCTGATCTAGTAGCCTGATCTAGTAGCCTGATCTAGTAGCCTGATCTGGTAGCCTGATCTGGTATTCTAGTAGCCTGATATAGTAGCCTGATCTAGTAGCCTGATCTAGTAGTCTGATCTGGTATTCTAGTAGTCTGATCTAGTAGCCTGATCTAGTAGCCTGATCTGGTATTCTAGTAGTCTGATCTAGTAGCCTGATCTAGTAGCCTGATCTAGTAGTCTGATCTGGTATTCTAGTAGCCTGATCTAGTAGCCTGATCTGGTATTCTAGTAGTCTGATCTAGTAGCCTGATCTAGTAGCCTGATCTAGTAGTCTGATCTAGTAGTCTGATCTGGTATTCTAGTAGTCTGATCTAGTAGCCTGATCTAGTAGCCTGATCTGGTAATCTAGTAGTCTGATCTAGTAGCCTGATCTAGTAGTCTGATCTAGTAGCCTGATCTAGTAGTCTGATCTAGTAGTCTGATCTAGTAGCCTGATCTAGTAGCCTGATCTAGTAGCCTGATCTAGTATTCTAGTAGCTTAGTCTAGTAGTCTGATCTAGTAGCCTGATCTAGTAGCCTGATCTAGTAGCCTGATCTAGTAGCCTGATCTAGTATTCTAGTAGCTTAGTCTAGTTGCCTGATCTAGTATTCTAGTAGCTTAGTCTAGTAGCCTGATCTAGTAGCCTGATC
>CM042384.1:33053196-33094224 GCA_023634145.1 Thymallus thymallus
CAAGCTAGTCACCTCCTCCGCCTTCATGTGTAACGCTCCCATACATGAGGTGTTTGACGGGGTGGGCGTCATGGTGACTGAGCTGCTGAAACTTGCCTAGGACGCGTCTTGGATACAGAATACAGATGAACTGTGCTGTTCCCTTTACAGTGGGCTGAAGGAACTGGACACACAGAACAACAGAACAACATAGTGTTTCTGTTCTATCATCAGACCTCTGACTCTGGGATGACTTGTGCTTTTATCAACATTGTAATAAAAGTAAAACCATTTTCTGTAATGAATGACTTTTCATTTCATTTGTTTTTTCACAATGACCACTAGGTTTTGTTATGGTATATTATGGTCATATGGGGCTATGGATAGCTCTTTCTTTCTCCATGCATTTAGCATACTGGTTAGATGTTCACAGAATACAGGTTAGATGTTCACAGAATACAGATTAGATGTTCACAGAATACAGGTTAGATGTTCACAGAATACAGATTAGATGTTCACAGAATACAGATTAGATGTTCACAGAATACAGGTTAGATGTTCACAGAATACAGGTTAGATGTTCACAGAATACAGGTTAGATGTTCACAGAATACAGGTTAGATGTTCACAGAATACAGATTAGATGTTCACAGAATACAGATTAGATGTTCACAGAATACAGATTAGATGTTCACAGAATACAGGTTAATGTTCACAGAATACATACTGTCGGCACATAGGGGGAATCCCGATGTAATTTCCTTTAATGCACTTTTCTCTCTACACAGCAAATTGGCCAAAGTAGATTTTTCAGTGTAACATTTAGAGTGTTGATTCAGGAATTACATTCACTATGTAAAAGAACCCCCAGTGTTGGTGTTAATAACCCAATGTATTGTTTTACACTTTGGAGGGTAAAACAGTCCCATCAAAACCTTGTCTACATTAGCATATTTCCCAGCATGCTCTACTGCAGGTAGATTTTTTTAGGATTGTGATTAATATCTGTGTTTTTACATGCATTGATTGATTGATAAATGTTATGTTCTACAAAGATAAATAACATACATTTTTCCAAACTATTCCAATAGGTTTGTTAAATTTATTGCACCCGTTACTGAAATAGTTGTTCCAGTTTAAATGGTTTAGCTAGTCTTTTTTTTTACTTAAATATTCCTTTCCTTTATGGCCTGTAACCGCATTAAGATGTATTAACATGTTCATGACCCCAACCATGTGAAAAAATTATGTAGTTATAATCCAATGTTAACTTTTTTAGTTTAGACTTTGGCAGTCAATTGTAAAACATTCGAACAGTTTTTCTGATTGTATTCTCAATTCACCGTCACATACTGTTAATGTGGGGCTGTGACATTCAATTCGTCTGACATAATGCCTCTTACAGCGGCTTGCAAAAGTATTCACCTCCCATTTTTCCTATTTTGTTGCCTTACAACCGGGATGTTTTGGGGGTTTTGTATCATTTGATTTATACAACATGTCGACCACTTTGAAGATGCAAAATATTTGTTCTTGTGAAACAAACAAGAAATAAGACAAAATAACCCAACCCTGATCTGTACTTCTCCACAACTTTGTCCCTGACCTGTTTGGAGCGCTCCTTGGTCTTCATGGTGCCGCTTGCTTGGTGGTGCCCCTTGCATAGTGGTGTTGCAGACTCTGGGGCCTTTCAGAACAGGTGTATATTGTGGTTGCTCATATAAAAGTTGTGAGATTTTGCCGTGGGATTTAGAGGTACCCAGCGTCACGGCTTCGTTGTTCCAGACCACCACAGGAGGAGTTAGAGGTACCCAGCGTCACGGCTTCATTACTCCAGACCACCACAGAACCAGGACTGAGAACCACTGCTCTTCATCGCTATGCTGAATTGTTGACGCACTGTTTGCAGGACAATCGATTAGCAGGTTTAATAGCCGGCTACTGTAGCCGATCTGTGTTTGGACCCTAAAACGTTTGGTATAAATATTAGTTCAGATCCGATCTATGAACCTCAGCTATAGTTGTTGTATCGACTTCAAGCCTGAATGGCCTAATGAAGCCTATGGATTGAGTAGCAAGTCCTATACCAACCAGCACTGATCCACTCAGGACCTATTTATTCATACAGGTCTGTATATACATACTCATGTACAGTTGTTATATCATATCACGTGCAATATTGTAAGTAATTATTGGACTTAACCTACGTAGGCATTCACTCAGGAATGCATATTAGTATCCTGTCAGTTGCACCTTTTCTCATTGCTTTTAGTATATCGAATGTGCAATACGTGCAGTTGTCTGTAATTAAACCCTGCGCACTAAGGACTGTATTTTAAGGGAATTACTATTATTACCCCAAATGATGTCATACACACATTTAGCTATTAAAGTATCTCTTCCTGTCATTTACCTGTACAGTTTGTGTAAACATGCAAGTATTCACTTATCTGTAAATATAACTGTATATTTACCTGTACAGCTAATTTAACCATGCAAAATATTAACTTACCTGTTCATTTGACCAGTCTGTCTATTAAGTAAACTATTATTACCCTCGCTCATATCATACGCATTTTTAGCTACTGAAGTATTTCTCTGCCATCAACCTGTATAGTATAGTTAACCATCCAACATCCACCAATGTATAGTGTACATATTCAGCCAACCACCCATATTATGTCTTTTTATAGCTTTTATTTTTTTGCACTCCAGATATCTTGTATTTCTATACTTTTTCATACTGCCGCTCTATGTATCATGTACCGTGTATCTGTCTTTTGTGTATTTTCGTTGTGGCATTTTGCACCTGCCCTGTGTTTTGTTGTAGCTGCTTGACAAAGAAATGTCCCCCCCGGGGGATCAATAAAGTATCTATCTATCTATCTATCTATCTATCTATCTATCTATCTATCTATCTATCTATCTATCTATCTATCTATCTTTCTATCTATCTATCTATCTATCTATCTATCTATCTATCTATCTATCTATCTATCTATCTATCTATCTATCTATCTATCTATCTATCTATCTATCTATCTATCTATCTATCTATCTATCTATCTATCTATCTATCTATCTATCTATCTATCTATCTATCTATCTATCTATCTATCTATCTATCTATCTATCTATCTATCTATCTATCTATCTATCTATCTATCTATCTATCTATCTATCTATCTATCTATCTATCTATATACATGTAGTTATTACCACACATGAGATCCCTGTATTGTAGTCTGAACATTGAATATAGTCACTGATCATGTACTTTTCCTTGGCAAATAAAAGGTGAGGTTCAGGTATGAATCTCTGAGTCATTCTTTTTCAGTCATATCCAATACCAGGTGTATCAAACTCCATTCTTTGAATGATGCTGTGTCTGCATGTAAGTATTACAAGTATACACTTCAACAGTGTTTACCACTCCTGGGACATCAATGATTAGGTTATCTTAAGAGCAGGTGAGGGGACGAATTCTGACGCACAACCTACCAGGCTGTTTGCAGGACAATGGATTAGCAGGTTTAATAGCCCGGCTAATGTAGGTGTGAATTAAAATCCCCCCAGGCGGCGTTGGCAGAGAGTCAGGCGGAGAATAACACGTTGAAGAGGGTGAGCAATAAGATGGATGCCAGGCACCTGTGATCTCTGGAACTCCTCCACCGACAGGCAGAGTCAACATACGTGGCGGGTTCGTCAGGTCGTAGGTTCACCCTAACATTTCCATTCCTCTTCTGACAAACTGCTCACCAGACACAGCAAGGGCCGTCCGGACCGTTATGCTGTTCTGCTATTCCAAGAATGTGTAACCGAAGAGAGATACCATGAGTGGACACAGAATACCAACTGGGATGGATCCCGAGGCCAATGTGTCTTACCAGTGAACCTCTGGGTGTTCATCAGTAATACTGTGTCTCAGAACTTACCAGTGAACCTCTGGGTGTTCATCAGTAATACTGTGTCTCAGAACTTACCAGTGAACCTCTGGGTGTTCATCAGTAATACTGTGTCTCAGAACTTACCAGTGAATCTCTGGGTGTTCATCAGTAATACTGTGTCTCAGAACTTACCAGTGAACCTCTGGGTGTTCATCAGTAATACTGTGTCTCAGAACTTACCAGTGAACCTCCGGGTGTTCATCAGTAATACTGTGTCTCAGAACTTACCAGTGAACCTCTGGGTGTTCATCAGTAATACTGTGTCTCAGAACTTACCAGTGAACCTCATTAATACTGTGTCTCAGAACTTACCAGTGAACCTCTGGGTGTTCATCAGTAATACTGTGTCTCAGAACTTACCAGTGAACCTCTGGGTGTTCATCAGTAATACTGTGTCTCAGAACTTACCAGTGAACCTCTGGGTGTTCATCAGTAATACTGTGTCTCAGAACTTACCAGTGAACCTCTGGGTGTTCATCAGTAATACTGTGTCTCAGAACTTACCAGTGAATCTCTGGGTGTTCATCAGTAATACTGTGTCTCAGAACTTACCAGTGAACCTCTGGGTGTTCATCAGTAATACTGTGTCTCAGAACTTACCAGTGAACCTCCGGGTGTTCATCAGTAATACTGTGTCTCAGAACTTACCAGTGAACCTCTGGGTGTTCATCAGTAATACTGTGTCTCAGAACTTACCAGTGAACCTCATTAATACTGTGTCTCAGAACTTACCAGTGAACCTCCGGGTGTTCATCAGTAATACTGTGTCTCAGAGGTTTTAGTCCATGACTGATGCAACCTGAAAAAGCATTACAGACAGAATTAGTGAGTACCTGAGGTCACTGAGAAAGTCTGGACATGGCCTGCTACCCCTTATGTAAGGAATTAGGCCCTTTACCATGTTGACTATGTACTGTAGCTGTAGTATGTGTACTAGTCAGACTGCACAGTAGCTTAATAAACATATACATTTTAAAATAGTGTTTTTTTTTTATCAAATAAATTTGGACTGATGGATATGTAATCTTCACTTCAACACTATTGACAGATTTTTTTATTTCACCTTTTATTTAACCAGGTAGGCCAGTTGAGAACAGGTTCTCATTTACAACTGTGACCTGGCCAAGACAAAGCAAAGCAGTGCGACAAAAACAACACAGAGTTACACATGAGAATAAACAAACATACAGACAATAACACAATAGAGAATCTATATACAGAGTGCAAAATGTAGTGCAAAATGCAGTAAGGTTAGGAAGGTAGGACAATAAATAGACCGTAGTGGTGAAATAAATTACAGATTAGAATTAACACTGGAGTGATGGACGTGCAAATGATGATGTGCAAATAGAGATACTGGAGTGCAAAATGAGCGAAAGTAAAATAATAATATGAGGATGAGGTAGTTGGGGTGGGCTATTTACAGAAGGGCTATATACAGGTGCAGTGATCGATAAGCTGCTCTGACAGCTGATGCTTAAAGTTAGTGAGGGAGATAGGAACCTCTAGCTTCAAGGATTTTTGCAATTCGTTCCAGTCATTGGCAGCAGAGAACTGGAAGGAATGGCGGCCAAAGGAGGTGTTGGCTTTGGGGGTGACCAGTGAAATATACCTGCTGGAGCGCATGCTACGGGTAGGTGTTGCTATGGTGACCAGCGAGCTGAGATAAGGCGGGGATTTATAGACTTAAAGACTTATAGATGACCTGGAGCCAGTGGGTTTGGCGACGAATATGTAGTGAGGGCCAGCCAACGAGAGCATACAGGTCGCAGTGGTGGGTAGTATATGGGGCTTTGGTAACAAAACGGATGGCACTGTGATAGACTACATCCAATTTGCTGAGTAGAGTGTTGGAGGCTATTTTGTAAATGACATCGCCAAAGTCAAGGATCGGTAGGATGGTAAGTTTTACAAGGGCATGTTTGGCAGCATGAGTGAAGGAGGCTTTGTTGGAAAATAGGAAGCCGATTCTAGATTTAATTTTGGATTGGAGATGTTTAATGTGAGCCTGGAAGGAGAGTTTACAGTCTAACCAGACACCTAGGTATTTGTAGGTATCCACGTATTCTAAGTCAGACCCGTCCAGAGTAGTGATGATAGTCCGGTGGGCGGGTGCGGGCAGCGTTCGATAGAAAAGCATGCATTTAGTTTTACTAGCATTTAAGAGCAGTTGGAGGCCACGGAAGGAGTGTTGTATGGCATTGAAGCTTGTTTGAAGGTTAGTTAACACAGTGTCCAAAGAGGGGCCAGATGTATACAGGTGTTGTCTGCGTAGAGATGGATCAGAGAGTCACCTGCAGCGAGAGCGACATCGTTGATGTATATAGAGAATAGAGTCGGCCCAAGAATTGAACCCTGTGGCACCCCCATAGAAACGGCCAGAGGATCGGACAATAGGCCCTCCGATTTGACACACTGAACTCTGTCTGAGAAGTAGTTGGAGAACCAGGCGAGGCAGTCACTTGAGAAACCAAGGCTATTGAGTCTGCCAATAAGAATGCGGTGATTGACAGAGTCGAAAGCCTTGGCCAGGTCGATGAAGACGGCTGCACAGTACTGTCTTCTATCGATGGCGGTTATGAGTTGCTGCTTGGGCAAGTTGCTGCGGGGGGTACAGAGCTGTTGGCCGGGGTAGGGGTAGCCAGATGGAAAGCATGGCCTGCCGTAGCAAAATGCTTATTGAAATTTTCGATAATCGTGGATTTATCTGTGGTGACAGTGTTTCCTAGCCTCAGTGCAGTGGGCAGCTGGGAGGAGGTGCTCTTATTCTCCATGGACTTTACAGTGTCCCAGAACTTTTTGGAATTGGTACTACAGGATGCAAATTTCTGTTTGAAAAAGCTGGCCTTTGCTTTTCTAACTGACTGTGTGTACTTGTTCCTGACTTCCCTGAATAGCTGCATATCGCGGGGGCTATTCGATGCTAATGCAGTGCGCCACAGGATGTTTTTGTGTTGGTCAAGTGCAGTCAAGTCTGAGGTGAACCAAGGGCTATATCTGTTCTTAGTTCTAAGTTTTTTGAAAGGGGCATGCTTATTTAGGATGGTGAGGAAAGCACTTTTAAAGAACAAGTGATAATCAAGTTGATTTTTAAAAAAGGTTTCTCCAAGTCTTTGCCGAAATCTGTGAAATCAAAAATCACATTTTCAAGTTTAAGAAAGAAATTTGCGTATATCTTATCCAACACAAATCTACAGATGTCTTGCCAAAGCTTCCGCGTAGTAGCATCGCAACTCTCTCCATTGAAAACAAGCGGTTGACGTCAGCAACCCTCATCAAATAGGGCGTGATGCTTCGTGGACCACGACTCCCATTGTTAGGGCGGAGAGACATGTATCTTGTCAGGGTTTAATAATTCATAAAGGTCACATGTATCTTGTCAGGGTTTAATAATTCATAAAGGTCATGTTAGTGACTGCTATTATCTCATACAACAAAATGTATAGCTACGTTAATCTCAGACCTTATTGTCGGCGTTTATTCCAAAACCCTCGTCTTTGCCCATACATTTTCCCATAGGGATGGCTGAAGTCATTTCCGTGTTTGATGGTTTTCATGTCTATAGTCCCATCCCGCTCGCCGTACACAGCACGCCCCGACCATAACACACTTTCCCAGTGAGACGTCTCGCCCTCCAAAGGGTAGTTGGGTGTCTCGCTTTCTCTACAGTCTCTGCCCCTGTCACGCTATTGGCTCTTGAGGCGGAATCTCGACCAATCGGAATGTTACAGAGAGTCCTTCAATCCGTGGCCAGTCGACTGCCGGAAAGCGCCTCTGTGAAAGATTATTAAAATGTATCTAAAAGTGTTGTATTCGTTGTTGTTGGTGTTGAGTTTCTATGGACTCCCTTCAACCGGACAGAAGAAAAAGGAGGTATATTATTATCAGCTCACGGTGACATAATCATTACATTAGCTAGCAAGCTAACGTTAGCTCATGGGTTTAGGGGAGAAAGGTTTAGCTAGCTATGAACTTTTAGCAAGGAACCGGTTACCTAGCTAGTTTGTAACGTCAAAATACTGCATATATAACTATCTAGCTAATTGTAATAACTAACAAGTCACATATTGACATGGCTATGTTCTACTTGGTTGTAACTATAATCCGCAACGTTCCTAAACGTTGTTAGCACTTCCGGGTGAGGAAGGCGCACTCTTGACGCTAGCTAGGTAGAGGCAGTAGAGACTTGTTCTCTGAGAGGGTGGGCCAGTTGATACACTGGGCTGGTATAAGACCCTAACCCTTGACCTCTAACTCCTCTTCTCTCTCCCTCCAGACCCTGCTCTCTGAGAAGGTGGTCTGGTATAAGACCCTAACCCTTGACCTCTAACCTCTCTCCCCTTTCCTCACTCCCTCCAGACCCTGCTCTCTGAGAAGGTGGGCCAGCTGATGGACTGGACAGGGAAGAGAGCTGTGATCCGTATGAACGGGGAGAAGTTTCGTCGCTTTGTGAAGGCTCCTCCCAGGAACTACTCTGTGGTCATCATGTTCACCGCCCTGCAGCCACAGAGACAGTGTGGCGTCTGCAAGTAACTTAACTACAAATTGTTACACCAGATAATGTGATTTAAACAAAGATGTTTGGTATCCATTACTGGTAGTTACAGGGTGTGTACTGTTTGGTTTAGCGCAGGGAATTTTCTACCAACCTTGGCGATACTGTATTCGTCCTCGATTCGTGGAAACAGGGTTCTCATAAAATGTCTGTGTCCAGTTGCAGGGGGTTCATTTGTAATGGGAAAAAAATACCTTATTTGCTCCATGAAGTAATCCAACAATGTGTACACAGCAATCTTGTTCTCTCATTGACTGAGACAAGTGGGTGTCCACTGAAAAGTGCCACATGTCATGATACTCACCTGTCTTGATCAATGAGAGAAGACTTGAAATAGACAAGATGGCACTGTACACATTGTTGGATTACTTTATGGAGCAACACAATTATTTATTCAAACAAAACCGTCTGCCAGTTAGTAACAGAGACAGTGTGTAGTCTGCCAGTTAGTAACAGAGACAGTGTGTAGTCTGCCAGTTAGTAACAGAGACAGTGTGTAGTCTGCCAGTTAGTAACAGAGACAGTGTGTAGTCTGCCAGTTAGTAACAGAGACAGTGTGTAGTCTGCCAGTCATTAACAGTGACAGTGTGTAGTCTGCCAGTTAGTAATAGAGACGGTGTGTAGTCTGCTAGTTAGTAACAGTGTGTAGTCTGCCAGTCATTAACAGAGACAGTGTGTAGTCTGCCAGTCAGTAACAGTGGCAATGTGTAGTCTGCCAGTCAGTAACAGTGTGTAGTCTGCCAGTCAGTGACAGTGTGTAGTCTGCCAGTCAGTGACAGTGTGTAGTCTGCCAGTCAGTAACAGTGTGTAGTCTGCCAGTCAGTAACAGTGTGTAGTCTGCCAGTCAGTAACAGTGACAGTGTGTAGTCTGCCAGTCAGTAAGTAACAGTAAGTAACAGTGACAGTGTGTAGTCTGCCAGTCATTAACAGACAGTTTGTAGTCTGTTGGTTAGTAACAGTGACAGTGTGTAGTCTGCCAGTCATTAACAGACAGTTTGTAGTCTGCCAGTTAGTAACAGTGACAGTGTGTAGTCTGCCAGTCAGTAACAGAGACGGTGTGTAGTCTGCCAGTCAGTAAGTAACAGAGACAGTGTGTAGTCTGCCAGTCAGTAAGTAACAGAGACAGTGTGTAGTCTGCCAGTCAGTCAGTAACAGTGACAGTGTGTAGTCTGCCAGTCAGTCAGTAACAGTGACAGTGTGTAGTCTGCTAGTCAGTAACTAACAGAGACAGTGTGTAGTCTGCCAGTCAGTCAGTAACAGAGACAGTGTGTAGTCTGCCAGTCAGTCAGTAACAGAGACAGTGTGTAGTCTGCCAGTCAGTCTGTAACAGAGACAGTGTGTAGTCTGCTAGTCAGTAACTAACAGAGACAGTGTGTAGTCTGCCAGTCAGTCAGTAACAGAGATAGTGTGTAGTCTGCCAGTCAGTTAGTAACAGAGACCGTGTGTAGTCTGCCAGTCAGTAATTAACAGAGACAGTGTGTAGTCTGCCAGTCAGTCAGTAACAGTGACAGTGTGTAGTCTGCCAGTCAGTCAGTAACAGAGACAGTGTGTAGTCTGCCAGTCAGTCAGTAACAGAGACAGTGTGTAGTCTGCCAGTCAGTCAGTAACAGAGACAGTGTGTAGTCTGCCAGTCAGTCAGTAACAGAGACAGTGTGTAGTCTGTCAGTCAGTAAGTAACAGAGACAGTGTGTAGTCTGCAACTAACAGAGACAGTGTGTAGTCTGCCAGTCAGTCAGTAACAGAGACAGTGTGTAGTCTGCCAGTCAGTTAGTAACAGAGACAGTGTGTAGTCTGCTAGTCAGTAACTAACAGAGACAGTGTGTAGTCTGCCAGTCAGTAACAGAGACAGTGTGTAGTCTGCTAGTCAGTAACTAACAGAGACAGTGTGTAGTCTGCCAGTCAGTAAGTAACAGAGACAGTGTGTAGTCTGCCAGTCAGTCAGTAACAGAGACAGTGTGTAGTCTGCCAGTCAGTCAGTAACAGAGACAGTGTGTAGTCTGCCAGTCAGTCAGTCAGTAACAGAGACAGTGTGTAGTCTGTCAGTCAGTAAGTAACAGAGACAGTGTGTAGTCTGCCAGTCAGTCAGTAACAGAGACCGTGTGTAGTCTGCCAGTCAGTAAGTAACAGAGACCGTGTGTAGTCTGCCAGTCAGTAAGTAACAGAGACAGTGTGTAGTTCTGGACACACTTAATCAATCCTATCTCAAATATTAAAAGGTATTTGACATGCTGTGTGTCCATCCCCCCTACAGACAGGCTGATGAGGAGTTCCAGATCCTAGCTAACTCATGGCGTTACTCCAGTGCCTTCACCAACAAGGTCTTCTTCGCTACCGTTGACTTTGACGAAGGATCGGACGTCTTTCAGATGGTACTACACTCTTCTATATCTTCTAGTTTTTATTTCACCCTTCACATGTTAATTACCTGTCTCCCTCTGTTAGCATTAATCTGTCCCTTAGATCCTCAGCCTGTCTCCCTCTGTTAGCATTAAGCTGTCCCTTAGATCCTCAGCCTGTCTCCCTGTCTGTTAGCATTAATCTGTCCCTTAGATCCTCAGCCTGTCTCCCTCTGTTAGCATTAATCTGTCCCTTAGATCCTCAGCCTGTCTCCCTCTGTTAGCATTAATCTGTCCCTTAGATCCTCAGCCTGTCTCCCTCTGTTAGCATTAATCTGTCCCTTAGATCCTCAGCCTGTCTCCCTCTGTTAGCATTAATCTGTCCCTTAGATCCTCAGCCTGTCTCCCTGTCTGTTAGCATTAAGCTGTCCCTTAGATCCTCAGCCTGTCTCCCTGTCTGTTAGCATTAAGCTGTCCCTTAGATCCTCAGCCTGTCTCCCTCTGTTAGCATTCATCTGTCCCTTAGATCCTCAGCCTGTCTCCCTCTGTTAGCATTAATCTGTCCCTTAGATCCTCAGCCTGTCTCCCTGTCTGTTAGCATTAAGCTGTCCCTTAGATCCTCAGCCTGTCTCCCTGTCTGTTAGCATTCATCTGTCCCTTAGATCCTCAGCCTGTCTCCCTCTGTTAGCATTAATCTGTCCCTTAGATCCTCAGCCTGTCTCCCTCTGTTAGCATTAATCTGTCCCTTAGATCCTCAGCCTGTCTCCCTCTGTTAGCATTAAGCTGTCCCTTAGATCCTCAGCCTGTCTCCCTCTGTTAGCATTAAGCTGTCCCTTAGATCCTCAGCCTGTCTCCCTCTGTTAGCATTAAGCTGTCCCTTAGATCCTCAGCCTGTCTCCCTCTATTAGCATTGTTAAACCAGCCTGATCTCTCTGTTAGCATTGTTAAACCAGCCTGATCTCTCTGTTAGCATTGTTAAACCAGCCTGATCTCTCTGTTAGCATTGTTAAACCAGCCTGATCTCTCTGTTAGCATTGTTAAACCAGCCTGATCTCTCTGTTAGCATTGTTAAACCAGCCTGATCTCTCTGTTAGCATTGTTAAACCAGCCTGATCTCTCTGTTAGCATTGTTAAACCAGCCTGATCTCTCTGTTAGCATTGTTAAACCAGCCTGATCTCGTCAACTCACATTCTTTAAGTGAAACTACACTTGACAGCAGCTCTGTCTGGTGAGTCTACCTAACTAGATCATTACAACATGAACCTTCTCCAATTGCTGAAACTGGTGCATATCAACTCAGTAGTGTTATGGCGGCATGTAGCCTAGCGGTTAGAGCGGTGGGCCAGTGACCAAAAGGTCGCTGGTTCGAATACCCTAGCTGACACGGTGAAAAACTTGTCTGTATTCTTGAGCAAGGCACTTAACCCTCGTTTTCTCCAGGGGCTGACCCTGTAGGTAGCCGTCATTGTAAATAACAATTTGTTAGGTTAAATATATTTTTTTAAGTGTATATGATTATAGTAGTAGTTATATATGTAGTGTTTGTGAATATAGTAATAGTTAGATATGTGGTGTATATGAAGATAGTAGTAGTAGTTATATATGTAGTGTATATGAATATAGTAGTAGTAGTTATATATGTAGTGTATATGAATGTAGTTATATATGTAGTGTATATGAATATAGTAGTAGTAGTTATATATGTAGTGTATATGAATGTAGTAGTAGTAGTTATATATGTAGTAGTAGTAGTAGGTATATATGTAGTGTATATGAATGTAGTAGTAGTAGTAGGTATATATGTAGTGTATATGAATGTAGTAGTAGTAGTTATATATGTACTGTATATTAATGTAGTAGTAGTAGTTATATATGTAGTGTATATTAATGTAGTAGTAGGTATATATGTAGTGTATATGAATGTAGTAGTAGTAGTTATATATGTACTGTATATGAATGTAGTAGTAGTAGTAGGTATATATGTACTGTATATGAATGTAGTAGTTATATATGTACTGTATATTAATGTAGTAGTAGTTATATTAGTTATATACGTAGTGTATATGAATGTAGTAGTAGTAGTTATATATGTACTGTATATGAATGTAGTAGTAGTAGTAGTTATATATGTAGTGTATATGACTATAGTAGTAGTAGTTATATATGTAGTATTTGTGAATATAGTAGTTCTATATGTAGTTATTATGTAGTATTTGTGAATATAGTAGTTCTATATGTAGTTATTATGTAGTATTTGTGAATATAGTAGTTCTATATGTAGTTATTATGTAGTATTTGTGAATATAGTAGTTCTATATGTAGTTATTATGTAGTATTTGTGAATATAGTAGTTCTATATGTAGTTATGTAGTATTTGTGAATATAGTAGTTCTATATGTAGTATTTGTGAATATAGTAGTTCTATATGTAGTTATTATGTAGTAGTTGTGAATATAGTAGTTCTATATGTAGGTGTTGTGTAGTATTTGTGAATATAGTATTTCTATATGTAGTTATGTAGAATTTGTGAATATAGTAGTTCTATATGTAGTTATTATGTAGTATTTGTGAATATAGTAGTTATTATGTAGTATTTGTGAATATAGTAGTTCTATATGTAGTTATTATGTAGTATTTGTGAATATAGTAGTTATTATGTAGTATTTGTGAATATAGAAGTTCTATATGTAGTATTTGTGAATATAGTAGTAGTAGTTCTATATGTAGTGCATATTAATATAGTAGTAGTAGTTCTATATGTAGTTATTATGTATTTGTGAATATAGTAGTTCTATATGTAGTATTTGTGAATATAGTAGTTCTATATGTAGTTATTATGTAGTATTTGTGAATATAGTAGTTATATATGTAGTTATTATGTAGTATCTGTGAATATAGTTGTTCTATATGTAGTTATTATGTAGTATTTGTGAATATAGTTGTTAATATGTAGTATTTGTGAATATAGTTGTTATTATGTAGTATTTGTGAATATAGTAGTTCTATATCTATATTATTTGTCTCCCCAGTTGAATATGAATTCGGCTCCCTCCTTCATCCATTTTCCATCTAAAGGGAAGCCTAAGAAGTCTGACTCCTATGAGCTGCAGGTCAGAGGCTTCGCTGCAGAACAACTGGCCCGCTGGGTCGGGGATCGCACTGACGTACAGGTAACACCTCGAACCACTTCACCTTTCAACTCTCACACTAGGTATCGGCGTGATGTATTATTTTGTGTTTATTCGTATAGATGTGGGTGATCAGTCTGACTGTGTCTCTCTCTGTGTAGATCCGCGTGATTCGTCCTCCTAACTATGCGGGGCCGTTGATGCTGGGATTCCTGCTGGCAGTGATAGGGGGACTGGCTTACCTCCGCAGAAACAACCTGGAGTTCCTCTACAACAACAACGTCTGGGCCTTCTCTGCTCTAGTAGGAACACACTGGTTCATTATTACTTCAAGCTGACTATCAAAGTTACGTATGAATAAGTGTTGAGTCATTGTCAACGGTTTGTGTTCTCTAGTGTTTCTGCCTGATCATGACTTCAGGTCAGATGTGGAACCACATTAGAGGACCTCCCTACGCCCACAAGAACCCCACCACTGGACAAGTGGTACGTCCCTCTCTGTCTCTGTCTCTGTGTCTGGAACGTATGTTTACGTGAACTTGACCAAGAAACTGAAGTTGAAATTGGGTTTCTATTTCAGGAACAAATCTTGCTTTTCAATGTTAGTCAGAAAGGATCTTGTTCAAAGCACCTTTTTATCAGTGCTGCATGATCGATAACTGCAGTTGTTTCTAATGTTGTTTCCCTGTTTGGCCTTCTAGCCGGGTTAGGGTTAGGGTTAGGGTCAGGTTAGGGTCAGGGTTAGGTTCAGGGTTAGGGTTAGGGTCAGGGTTAGGGTTAGGGTTAGGGTCAGGTTAGGGTTAGGGTCAGGGTTAGGGTCAGGGTTAGGGTCAGGGTTAGGGTTAGGGTCAGGTTAGGGTTAGGGTCAAGGTTAGGGTTAGGGTCAGGTCTCCCTCGCAAGAGGATTTAACTTCAATGGGTTTTACCTGCTTAAATAGCTTAAATAAATGGAAACGTTGCCAAAGCAAGTGAAATAGATAATAAACTAAAGTGAAATAAACAATAAAACAATTAACAAAAATTCCAAAAGAATAAAGACATTTCAAATATTATGTCTATATACAGTGTTGTAACGATGTCATATTATGTCTATATACAGTGTTGTAACGATGTCATATTATGTCTATATACAGTGTTGTAACGATGTCATATTATGTCTATATACAGTGTTGTAACGATGTCATATTATGTCTATATACAGTGTTGTAACGATGTCATATTATGTCTATATACAGTGTTGTAACGATGTCATATTATGTCTATATACAGTGTTGTAACGATGTCATACTATGTCTATATACAGTGTTGTAACGATGTCATACTATGTCTATATACAGTGTTGTAACGATGTCATACTATGTCTATATACAGTGTTGTAACGATGTCATACTATGTCTATATACAGTGTTGTAACGATGTCATACTATGTCTATATACAGTGTTGTAACGATGTCATACTATGTCTATATACAGTGTTGTAACGATGTCATACTATGTCTATATACAGTGTTGTAACAATGTCATACTATGTATATATACAGTGTTGTAACAATGTCATACTATGTCTATATACAGTGTTGTAACGATGTCATATTATGTCTATATACAGTGTTGTAACGATGTCATATGTCTATATACAGTGTTGTAACGATGTCATATGTCTATATACAGTGTTGTAACGATGTCATACTATGTCTATATACAGTGTTGTAACGATGTCATACTATGTCTATATACAGTGTTGTAACGATGTCATATTATGTCTATATACAGTGTTGTAACGATGTCATATTATGTCTATATACAGTGTTGTAACGATGTCATATTATGTCTATATACAGTGTTGTAACGATGTCATATTATGTCTATATACAGTGTTGTAACGATGTCATATTATGTCTATATACAGTGTTGTAACGATGTCATATTATGTCTATATACAGTGTTGTAACGATGTCATATTATGTCTATATACAGTGTTGTAACGATGTCATATTATGTCTATATACAGTGTTGTAACGATGTCATATTATGTCTATATACAGTGTTGTAACGATGTCATATTATGTCTATATACAGTGTTGTAACGATGTGCAAATAGTTAAAGTACAAAAGGGGAAATAAATCAACATAAATATGGGTTGTATTTACATGGTGTTTGTTCTTCACTGGTTGTCCTTTTCTTGTGACAACAGGTCACACATCTTGCTGCTGTGATGGAATACTGTGGTATTTCACCCAGTAGATATGGGAGTTTATCAAACTTGGGTTTGTTTTTAAATTCTTTGTGTATCTGTGTAATCTGAGGGAAATATGTGTCTCTAATATGGTTATACATTTGGCAGGAGGTTAGGAAGTGCAGCTCAGTTTCCACCTCATTTTGTGGGCAGTGTGCACATAGCCTGTCTTCTCTTGAGAGCCAGGTCTGACTACACCGGCCTTTCTCAATAGCAAGGCTATACTCACTGAGTCTGTACATAGTCAAAGCTTTCCTTAAGTTTGGGTCAGTCACAGTGGTCAGGTATTCTGCCACTGTGTGTCTCTGTTTAGGGTCAAATAGCATTCTAGTTTGCTCTGGTTTGTTGTAAATTCTTTCCAATGTGTCAAGTAATTCTCTTTTAGTTTTCTCATGATGTGGTTGGGTCTAATTGTGTTGCTGTCCTGGGGCTCTGTGGGTCTGTTTGGGTTTGTGAACAGAGGACCAGCTTGCTTAGGGGACTCTTCTCCAGGTTCATCTCTCTGTAGGTGATGGCTTTGTTATGGAAGGTTTGGGAATCACTTCCTTTTAGGTGGTTGTAGAATTTAACGGTTCTTTTCTGGATTGTGATAATTAGCAGGTATAGGCCTAATTCTGCTCTGCATGCATTGCTTGGAGAATTCTACAACCACCTAAAATATTTATGCATAATTCTGCATGCAGAGTCTCAATTTGGTGTTTGTCCCATTTAGTAAATTCTTAGTTGGTGAGCAGAACCCCAGACCTCACAACCATAGAGGGGAATGGGTTCTATAACTGATTCAAGTATTTTTAGCCAGATCCTAATTGGTATGTAGATTTTTATGTTAGAATCTCTCAGATCGTTCACAGTTTTGTGGCACCGATGTTTAGGCTGAGGTACGTAAAGATTTCTGTGTGCTCTAGGGCAACGGTGTCTAAATATAATTAGTATTTTTGGCCCTGGAAACATCCTTTTTTGGAACACCATTATTTTTGTCTTACTGAGATTCACTGACAGGGCCCAGGTCTGGCAGAATCTGTAGAGAAGATCTAGGTGCTGCTGTAGGCCCTCCTTGGTTGGGGACAGAAGCACCAGATCATTAGCAAACAGTAGACATTTGACTTCAGATTCTAGTAGGGTGAGGCCGGGTCCTGCAGACTGTTCTAGTGCCCTCGCCAATTAGTTGATATATATGTTAGAGGGTGGGGCTTAAGCTGCATCCATATCTCACCCCATGGCCCTGTGGAAAGAATTGTGTGTATTTATTGCCAATTTTAACAGCACACTTGTTGTTTGTGTACATGGATTTTATAATGTTGTATGTTTTTCCCCCAACACCACTTTCCATCAATTTGTATAGCAGACCCTCATGCCAAATTGAGTCAAAAGCTTTTTTGAAATCAACAAAGCCTGACACTTTGTCTTTGTTTCAGTTTGTTTGTTTGTCCATCAGGGTGTGCAGGGTGAATACGTGGTCTGTCGTACAGTCATTTGGTAAAAAGCCAATTTGACATTTGCTCAGTACATTGTTTTCACTGAGGAAATGAACTAGTCTGCTGTTAATGATAATGCAGAGGATTTTCCCAAGGTTGCTGTTGACTCATATCCCACGGTAGTTATTGGGGTCACATTTGTCTCCACTTTTGTGGATTGGGGTGATCAGTCCTTGGATCCAAATATTGGGGAAGATGACAGAGCTGAGGATGATGATGATGAATAGCCAATTGGAATTAGTGGTCTGTATATTTGATCATTTCATTGAGGATACCATCAACACCACAGGCCTTTTGGGGTTGGAGGGTTTTTATTTTGCCCTGTAGTTAATTCAATGTAATTGGAGAATCCAGTGGGTTCTGGACTTTAATAGTTGATTCTAGGATCTGCATTTGATCATGTATATGTATTTGCTGTTTGTTCTTTGTTATAGAGCCAAACAGATTGGAGAAGTGGTTTATCCAGACATCTCTGTTTTGGATTGATAACTCTTCATGTTTGTTTAGTGTTTTCCAATTTTCCCCGAAGTGGTTAGATTCTATGGATTCTTCAATTACATTGAGCTGGTTTCTGACGTGCTGTTCCTTCTTTTTCCGTAGTGTATTTCTGTATTGTTTTAGTGATTCACCATAGTGAAGGTGTATTTCTGTATTGTTTTAGTGATTCACCATAGTGAAGGTGTACTTCTGTATTGTTTTAGTGATTCACCATAGTGAAGGTGTACTTCTGTATTGTTTTAGTGATTCACCATAGTGAAGGTGTACTTCTGTATTGTTTTAGTGATTCACCATAGTGAAGGTGTATTTCTGTATTGTTTTAGTGATTCACCATAGTGAAGGTGTATTTCTGTATTGTTTTAGTGATTCACCATAGTGAAGGTGTATTTCTGTATTGTTTTAGTGATTCACCATAGTGAAGGTGTACTTCTGTATTGTTTTAGTGATTCACCATAGTGAAGGTGTACTTCTGTATTGTTTTAGTGATTCACCATAGTGAAGGTGTATTTCTGTATTGTTTTAGTGATTCACCATAGTGAAGGTGTATTTCTGTATTGTTTTAGTGATTCACCATAGTGAAGGTGTATTTCTGTATTGTTTTAGTGATTCACCATAGTGAAGGTGTATTTCTGTATTGTTTTAGTGATTCACCATAGTGAAGGTGTATTTCTGTATTGTTTTAGTGATTCGCCATAGTGAAGGTGTATTTCTGTATTGTTTTAGTGATTCGCCATAGTGAAGGTGTATTTCTGTATTGTTTTAGTGATTCGCCATAGTGAAGGTGTATTTCTGTATTGTTTTAGTGATTCGCCATAGTGAAGGTGTATTTCTGTACTGTTTTAGTGATTCTCCATAGTGAAGGTGTATTTCTGTATTGTTTTAGTGATTCACCATAGTGAAGGTGTATTTCTGTATTGTATTAGTGATTCACCATAGTGAAGGTGTATTTCTGTATTGTTTTAGTGATTCACCATAGTGAAGGTGTATTTCTGTATTGTTTTAGTGATTCACCATAGTGAAGGTGTATTTCTGTATTGTTTTAGTGATTCACCATAGTGAAGGTGTATTTCTGTATTGTTTTAGTGATTCACCATAGTGAAGGTGTATTTCTGTATTGTTTTAGTGATTCACCATAGTGAAGGTGTATTTCTGTATTGTTTTAGTGATTCACCATAGTGAAGGTGTATTTCTGTATTGTTTTAGTGATTCACCATAGTGAAGGTGTATTTCTGTATTGTATTAGTGATTCACCATAGTGAAGGTGTATTTCTGTATTGTATTAGTGATTCACCATAGTGAAGGTGTATTTCTGTATTGTATTAGTGATTCACCATAGTGAAGGTATATTTCTGTATTGTATTAGTGATTCACCATAGTGAAGGTGTATTTCTGTATTGTTTTAGTGATTCACCATAGTGAAGGTGTATTTCTGTATTGTATTAGTGATTCACCATAGTGAAGGTGTATTTCTGTATTGTTTTAGTGATTCACCATAGTGAAGGTATATTTCTGTATTGTATTAGTGATTCACCATAGTGAAGGCGTAGGCTCAGGTTTTCATCTGTCTCAATTCAATTCGCTTTATTGGCATGACGTAACACTGTACATATTGCCAAGGCGTACTTTGGAGATTAAGTGATACATTTACAATATTAACATACTTAAAATAATAATTACCATACTTTGAAATATATCAATTAGCATAGAGGACATGTGCATGTTGGTTGGTTGGTCTATCAGACACTGTTCCTCAATGTAGTGTTCTGCCAACCCACAGCTCTCTGTTCCTCCCCCAACAGGACGGGTAGCCTATCCTCATCAGAGAGGTCTTTGAAACTTGAATAATAGTTTCAAATGTGGGGACGTTACACTCTAATTGTTTCAGCCTGGTTTTCCTGTGTCTACCCTTCTCAATGGCAAGGCTGTGCTCACTGAGCCCCTCTGTCTCTGTATCTATCTCTGTGTTAATAACTGTGTCACTGTGTGTGTTGTTTCAGAGTTACATCCACGGCAGCAGTCAGGCCCAGTTTGTAGCAGAAACTCACATTGTGCTGCTCTTCAGTATCCTTTACACACCTGACCTCTAACCCTGTATGAGAGCCTCTCATTGGCTACAGCTTCTCTCTGTGACCCTTAACCTTCTGCCCCAGACTCTGCTGTTACCATGGGGATGGTGCTGTTGCACGAGGCTGCCACGTCTGATATGGACATTGGCAAGAGGAAAAGTATGTATCTGACTATCTGTCTGTCTGTCTGTCTGTCTCTCGGTCTGGCTGTCTTTCTCTCTCTGTCTCTCTCTGTCGCTCTCTCTCGGTCTCTGTCTCTCTCTTTCTCTTTCTGTCTGTCTCGCTCTCTCTCTGTTGCTCTCTCTGTCTCTCGCTCTCCCAACAAGTCAGTTTGTCGAATTTCTGCCCTGCTAGAGCTGCCATGGTTAACTGTAAGTGCCGTTATTGTGAAGTGGAAATGTCTAGGAGCCACAAGCAGCGAAGGGCTAGGCCAAACACGCTCACAGAACGGGACCACCGACTGCTGAAGCGCTTAAAAATCACCTGTCCTCGGTTGCAACACTCACTTCCGAGTTCCAAATGCCTCTGGATGCAACGTCAGCACAAGAACTATTAGTCAGGAGCTTCATGAAATGGGTTTCCATTGCCGAGCACCAGCTCACAAGCCTAAAATCACCAGACGCAATGCAGAGCGTCAGCTGGAGTGGTGTAAAGCTCGCCATTGTACTCTGGAGCAGTTGAAACACGCTCTCTGGACTGATGAATCACGCTTCACCATCTTGCAGTCCGACTGACAAATCTGGGTTTGGCGGATGCCAGGAGAACGCTACCTGCCCCAATGCATAGTGTTAACTGTAAAGTTTGGTGGTGGAGGAATAATGGTCTGGGGCTGTTTTTCATGGTTCAGGCCCCTTAGTTCCAGTGAAGGGAAATCTTAATGCTACAGCATACAATGACATTCTATACGATTCTGTGCTTCCAACTTTGTAGCAACAGTTTGGGGAAGGCCCTTTCCTGTTTCAGCATGACAATACCCCCGTGCACAAAGTGAGGTCCATACAGAAATGGTTTGTTGAGATCGGTGTGGAAGAACTTGACAGAGTGGAGGCTGTTATAGCAGCAAAGGGGGACCAACTCCATATTTTGTAAGGAGATGTTTGACGAGTAGGTGTCCACATACTTTTGGCCATGTAATGTATTAGTGTTTTATTTCCCATTAAAAATATATATTTTCAGAATTATTCCACTTTGACTATTTATTTTATTATTATTTTATTTTGTGCAGATCTTTGAAAAAAAATGACAAATCCATTTTAATCTCATTCATAATAAAAGGATGTGAATACTTCAGGCACTGTATCTCTCTCTCATCTCTACCTCTCTGTCTCTCTCTCTCATCTCTACCTCTTTATCTCTCTCTCATCTCTACCTCTCTGTCTCTCTCTCATCTCATCTCTACCTCTCTTTATCTCTCTCTACCTCTCTTTATCTCTCTCTCATCTCTACCTCTCTGTCTCTCTCTCTCATCTCTACCTCTTTATCTCTCTCTCATCTCTACCTCTCTCTCATCTCTACCTCTGTCTCTCTCTCTCTCTCTCATCTCTACCTCTCTGTCTCTCTCTCTCTCATCTCTACCTCTCTGTCTCTCTCTCTCTCATCTCTACCTCTGTCTCTCTCTCTCTCATCTCTACCTCTCTCTCTGTCTCTCTCTCTCTCATCTCTACCTCTCTCTCTGTCTCTCTCTCTGTCTCTGTCTCTCTCTCTCTCTCTCTCTCTCTCTCTCTCTCTCTCTCATCTCTACCTCTCTCTCTCTCTCTCTCTCTCTCTCATCTCTACCTCTCTCTCTGTCTCTCTCTCTCTCTCTCTCATCTCTACCTCTCTGTCTCTCTCTCTCATCTCTACCTCTCTCTCTGTCTCTCTCTCTCTCATCTCTACCTCTCTCTCTGTCTCTCTCTCTCTCTCTCATCTCTACCTCTCTCTCTGTCTCTCTCTCTCTTTTGAAGTAGCTGGTCCAGCTAGTCAAGTGCTTGATGAATAGGTGACACAGGTGGGCTAGAACTAACTCTCCCTCTGTCTCTCCCTCTGTCTCTTTCTCCCCCCTCTCTCTCTGTCTCTGGGTGTCTCTCCTCTCTCAAGTCATGTGTGTAGCAGGGATTGGTCTGGTGATGCTCTTCTTCAGTTGGCTGCTGTCCATCTTTAGAGCTAAATACCATGGATACCCATACAGGTAACGAACAAACAAACACACACACACAGATACACACTTGTTTTTCACTCCCTGCCGTCTGACTATAACTGGTTGTGTTTTACAGTTTCCTGTTGAGTTAGAGCTGGGAGGAAGAAGGAAAAAGAAGCATGGAAGTTCCAAAGTGCCTCTGACGTTTCACACACACCACACCACACACAATGTTCCTTTGGGTCTTATCTTCTGTTACTGGAAACTACCAGGACATTCACAAAGTTCACAATGGCTTTTTTATTAATAAATACTGTACATGAATAAATACATAATCCTTTAAATGTAGATATGGATGCGACCATTGACACCAGCACCAGACAGGTCATAACCGTCAGTCAGTACGCAACATGGTGGTGAGGATGGAATGATAAGGATGTTCTGTCTACATAGGGGAGGGGATAAGGATGTTCGATCTACATAGGGGAGGTAAGGGGATAAGGATATTCTATCTACATAGGGGAGGTGAGGGGATAAGGATGTTCTATCTACATAGGGGAGGTGAGGGGATAAGGATGTTCTGTCTACATAGGGGAGGTGAGGGGATAAGGATGTTCTATCTACATAGGGGAAGTGAGGGGATAAGGATATTCTATCTACATAGGGGAGGTGAGGGGATAAGGATGTTCTATCTACATAGGGGAGGGGATAAGGATGTTATATCTACATAGGGGAGGTGAGGGGTTAAGGATGTTCTATCTACATAGGGGAGGGGATAAGGATGTTCGATCTACATAGGGGAGGTGAGGGGATAAGGATATTCTATCTACATAGGTGAGGGGATAAGGATGTTCTATCTACATAGGGGAGGTGAGGGGATAAGGATGTTCTATCTACATAGGGGAGGTGAGGGGATAAGGATGTTCTATCTACATAGGTGAGGGGATAAGGTTGTTCGATCTACATAGGGGAGGTGAGGGGATAAGGATATTCTATCTACATAGGGGAGGTGAGGGGATAAGGATATTCTATCTACATAGGGGAGGTGAGGGGATAAGGATGTTCTATCTACATAGGGGAGGTGAGGGGATAAGGATGTTCTATCTACATAGGGGAGGTGAGGGGATAAGGATGTTCTATCTACATAGGGGAGGTGAGGGGATAAGGATGTTCTATCTACATAGGGAGGTGAGGGGATAAGGATGTTCTATCTACATAGGGGAGGTGAGGGGATAAGGATATTCTATCTACATAGGGGAGGTGAGGGGATAAGGATGTTCTATCTACATAGGGGAAGTGAGGGGATAAGGATATTCTATCTACATAGGGGAGGGGATAAGGATGTTCTATCTACATAGGGGAGGGGATAAGGATGTTCTATCTACATAGGGGAGGGAATAAGGATGTTCTATCTATATAGGGGAGGGGATAAGGATGTTCTATCTACATAGGGGAGGGGATAAGGATGTTCTATCTACATAGGGGAGGTGAGGGGATAAGGATGTTCTATCTACATAGGGGAGGAGATAAGGATGTTCTATCTACATAGAGGAAAGGGATAAAGATGTTCTGTTTACATAGGGGAGGGAGGATAAGGATGTTCTATCTACATAGAGGGGGGGTAAGGATGTTCTGTTTACATAGGGGAGGGGAGGGAGGATAAGGATGTTCTGTCTACATAGAGGGGGGGTAAGGATGTTCTGTTTACATAGGGGAGGGGAGGGAGGATAAGGATGTTCTGTCTACATAGAGGGGGGTAAGGATGTTCTGTTTACATAGGGGAGGGGAGGGAGGATAAGGATGTTCTATCTACATAGAGGAGGGGGGATAAGGATGTTCTATCTACATAGCGGAGGGGGGATAAGGATGTTCTATCTATATAGAGGAGGGGGGATAAGGATGTTCTATCTATATAGAGGAGGGGGGATAAGGATGTTCTATCTATGTAGAGGAGCGGAGGGTATTGATCTTTAGTGTATTGGTCTATGCAGTGTATTGGTCTATGCAGTGTATTGTCTATGCAATGTACTGGTCTATGCAGTGTATTGGTCTATGCAGTGTACTGGTCTATGCAGTGTACTGGTCTATGCAGTGTATTGGTCTGTGCAGTGTATTGGTCTATGCAGTGTATTGGTCTATGCAGTGTATTGGTCTGTGCAGTGTATTGGTCTATGCAGTGTATTGGTCTATGCAGTGTATTGTCTATGCAATGTACTGGTCTATGCAGTGTATTGGTCTATGCAGTGTACTGGTCTATGCAGTGTACTGGTCTATGCAGTGTACTGGTCTATGCAGTGTACTGGTCTGTGCAGTGTATTGGTCTGTGCAGTGTATTGGTCTGTGCAGTGTACTGAAGGTTGGGGTTAGAGAGAGTAGAGGGTCTATAACTGAGGGTTGGGGTTAGAGAGAGTAGAGGGTCTATAACTGAGGGTTGGGGTTAGAGAGAGGAGAGGGTCTATAACAGAGGGTTGGGGTTAGAGAGAGGAGAGGGTCTATAACTGAGGGTTGGGGTTAGAGAGAGGAGAGGGTCTATAACAGAGGGTTGTGGTTAGAGAGAGGAGAGGGTCTATAACAGAGGGTTGGGGTTAGAGAGAGTAGAGGGTCTATAACAGAGGGTTGGGGTTAGAGAGAGGAGAGGGTCTATAACAGAGGGTTGGGGTTAGAGAGAGGAGAGGGTCTATAACAGAGGGTTGGGGTTAGAGAGAGGAGAGGGTCTATAACAGAGGGTTGGGGTTAGAGAGAGGAGAGGGTCTATAACAGGGTTGGGGTTAGAGAGAGGAGAGGGTCTATAACAGAGGGTTGGGGTTAGAGAGAGGAGAGGGTCTATAACAGAGGGTTGGGGTTAGAGAGAGGAGAGGGTCTATAACTGAGGGTTGGGGTTAGAGAGAGGAGAGGGTCTATAACAGAGGGTTGGGGTTAGAGAGAGGAGAGGGTCTATAACTGAGGGTTGGGGTTAGAGAGAGCAGAGGGTCTATAACAGAGGGTTGGGGTTAGAGAGAGGAGAGGGTCTATAACAGAGGGTTGGGGTTAGAGAGAGGAGAGGGTCTGTAACAGAGGGTTGGGGTATGGAGGGTTATGGGATGTCTGAGCTCCTGTATGTCTCTGTCTTTCTCAGGTGGTTATGATACTTGTTGCCATTAAAGTGCCTTAATGACTATACCGTCTCCTGTGGACTTTTCCATTGTTCTGTTTCCTCACTATAGACCTGACACTTTAGCTTTGGAACTCCATGACAGAACAAACCGTCATTCTGTTACCAAACTTAGCATCTGCACTGTTCTTCAAGTACATGTGTTTTGGTGAAAAGTTCAATGAAAATTGTTAAAAGTAGTCCTTGTGCATACAGGTGTATGGTTTGTTAAACTTTGCAATCGTTGTTTGTTTGACATACATCATTCTGTTACTGTGGAAAAACCATTAGCATCTGTACTACACCCTGGCTGTCATCTGGCCCGGCAGCCTTTAGCCACCTATAACCCCCACTTCAGGACAGGAACCAATCAAACTACAAAGTGGAGTTGAAAAAGTAAAATCCACCCTTCAGAAACTGACCACCAAGATAACTCACCAGTCCCTGAATCAGACTGAGGAGAGACAGCAAGGCAGAGATGACAGAGAGCATCCACCGCTGCTTTTACCTGGAGAAACTTCCCCTGAGCCCAGTGAGATGACAGAGAGCATCTACCGCTGCTTTTACCTGCCAAAGCAGTTAGTCACTCACCTTTCTACAGATAACTGACAGTCTAGCCAGGTCTTGTGTCTGGAAATAGCCTCGGTTAGATAGTAAACTAGCCAACTTCTTTCACCAATTTTCTTCCGGCCGGCAGGTTACTTGCAGCTGCACTCCCAATTGATGATTACTATTGTGACATTCTGTGACATGCAATTCAGTTTGGCTTCAGTTGCTCTATAAACATACCCAGTGGTAACACACTGATGTCTTGAGAGAGAGAGAGAGAGAATCATTAGAAGCCCCCTCCTGCTGTTCAGATGTAATTTAAATACAGAACCCTCTGTATGCAAAGAATGATAAGATATGTAAAGAGTACAAAATGAAGCTCCTTATGGAAAATCAAGAGACACTTTTTGCTGACTGTTATAAAAATGGAAACATAGCAACCTCATCTTCCACACAGACCATCCCCTGGCATGGCAGAGGGCTGTGTTAGCACACTACCCCTCTGTTAAGAGAGGGGGTATTACAGATGGATGGAAACTTAGGATACTAGATGAGGATTAAATACAAGCATTTCTCCAGACTGTGCCTCAAAACCTGATGTCTACCTGGCCAACCGCTCCACCCTGGACTCAAACAGCCTTTACGACCAGGTCCACCTCTACAAGGCAGTAATCCCAACTTTTGCCAGGACACTAAAGGACATCACCCTCAACCGTAGGCCCAGCACCTCATATTTTATTTCACCTTTATTTAACCAGGCAGGCCAGTTGAGAACAAGTTCTCATTTACAACTGTGACCTGGCCAAGACAAAGCAAAGCAGTGCGACAAAAACACAGTTACACATGAGATAAACAAACGTACAGTCAATAACACAATAGAGAATCTATATACAGAGTGCAAATGTAGTGCAAAATGCAGTAAGGTTAGGAAGACAATAAATAGGCCATAGTGGTGAAATAATTACAAATTAGAATTAACACTGGAGTGATAGATGTGCAAATGATGATGTGCAAATAGAGATACTGGGGTGCAAAAGAGCTCAAATAATAAATATGGGGATGAGGTAGTAGGGTGGGCTATTTACAGAAGGGCTGTATACAGGTGCAGTGATCGATAAGCAGCTCTGACAGCTGATGCTTAAAGTTATTGAGGGAGATGGGAACCTCCAGCTTCAAGGATTTTTGCAATTCGTTCCAGTCATTGGCAGCGGAGAACTGGAAGGAATGGCGGCCAAAGGAGGTGTTGGCTTTGGGGGTGACCAGTGAAATATACCTGCTGGAGCGCATGCTACGGGTGGGTGTTGCTATGGTGACCAGCGAGCTGAGATAAGGCGGGGATTTACCTAGTAAAGACTTAGATGACCTGGAACCAGTGGGTTTGGCGACAAATATGTAATGAGGGCCAGCCAACGAGAGCGTACAGGTCGCAGTGGTGGGTAGTATATGAGGCTTTGGTAACAAAACGGATGGCACTGTGATAGATTACATCCAATTTGCTGAGTAGAGAGTTGGAGGCTATTTTGTAAATGGCATCGCCGAAGTCAAAGATCGGTAGCATAGTCAGTTTTACAAGGGCATGTTTGGCAGCATGAGTGAAGGAGGCTTTGTTGCGAAATAGGAAGCCGATTCTAGATTTATTTTTGGATTCGAGATGCTTAATGTGAGTCTGGAAGGAGAGTTTACAGTCTAACCAGACACCTAGGTATTTGTAGGTATCCACGTATTCTACGTCAGACCCGTCGAGAGTAGTGATGATAGTCCGGTGGGCGGGTGCGGGCAGCGTTCGATTGAAAAGCATGCATTTAGTTTTACTAGCATTTAAGAGCAGTTGGAGGCCACAGAAGGAGTGTTGTATGGCATTGAAGCTTGTTTGAAGGTTAGTTAACACAGTATCCAAAGAGGGGCCAGATGTATACAGAATGGTGTCATCTGCGTAGAGATGGATCAGAGAGTCACCAGCAACGAGAGCAACATCGTTGATGTATATAGAGAATAGAGTCGGCCCAAGAATTGAACCCTGTGGCACCCCCATAGAGACTGCCAGAGGACCGGACAACAGGCCCTCTGATTTGACACACTGAACTCTATCTGAGAAGTAGGAGCGACAGAGCAACGGACACCCCACCTAGACCAGCGAGACACCCTCCCAGACCTGCAAGACCCCCTCCTGAAGGACCTGCACTGACAGAACGCACTCCAACAGGACCTACACCCAGACCACAGCATCACCAGCCACACCCCAACCAGATAACACCACCTCAAGCAAACCCTGGCCACACCCTATATAGGCCCCCACCATATCAGACCTATGCTCCTTCTGCCCACCCCATTCCCCCCGACCTCAACATGACAGCAGGACATATGCCCAGAAAGAAATTGAGAAACCTATCCAACCAAAAACATAGAGACCCAGAAAACTTGAGCCTACGCCTTCACTATGGTGAATCACTAAAACAATACAGTCATTGTAAGGGGTTTCATTCCCCCTCAAAGCAGGAAATGTATAATCGGAAACAGACTCTACGCCTCGATTCTTTTAATCCTGAAACGGCCGCAGAGACCCAACTCCCCCAGCAGCATAGGGACCGGTACACAGCGCCTTCCCCACAGCCCACAGGTCATTCACAGAGACTGCTGGCTCGAAATCATGAAAAGGCTTGTCAATCAGGTTTGCTGATTTAATGTGACGAGATATCTTAATATCTCCTTGGGTCAGATGCAGCACTGAGAAATGTTGAGACATCTTTCTCAAAAGGGGTCCTTTTGATAGATTCTCCTTGTGGGTGGTGACTGTTGCAGTCAGCGGTAGGAGACGACAGTATGGTCTGTGGAGACTGCACAGTTGCCTGTGACCATACCTGGTTGGTCTTCCAATCTATCAGAGGGATCAAACGATCCATCAAGTCTGCTCCGAGTAGCAGTGGTTCAGATTCGAGGCTGGTAACATACACAGGGTGAACAAGCGATACGTCTTGGAAGAGTATTTTTAGCATGCTTCGCTTTGTGACAGGCGAGGTAGCCTGAGTGACACCTCGAAGGGAAGTATCGTTATGTTCAAACGTTTAGCTAGGTTCAAACATTTTTGAGATCACACCAAATCAATTAGCGCATGACAGATTAAGCAGTCCTCCAGTCCTCCAGGACTGTTTCCAGGTATGACAGATTAACAGATTAAGCAGTCCTCCAGGACTGTTTTCAGGTATGGGCGCCTAAGAGTGACTTCATGGTTTTTGAGTGGAATCGGTTCTTGCAAAGTTTTCTCTTTTTCTTCTTCGCAACCTTTTTATCAGAGTCTATAGACAAAGACTGTGGGCTTGTGTCTTGATCTAGCGAGCCCTGGATAGGGTCTTGTGTCTTGATCTAGCGAGCCCTGGATAGGGTCTTGTGTCTTGATCTAGCGAGCCCTGGATAGGGTCTTGTGTCTTGATCTGGCGGGCCCTGGATAGGGTCTTGTGTCTTGATCTAACGAGCCCTGGATAGGGTCTTGTGTCTTGATCTGGCAGGCCCTGGATAGGGTCTTGTGTCTTGATCTGGCAGGCCCTGGATAGGGTCTTGTGTCTTGATCTGGCGAGCCCTGGATAGGGTCTTGTGTCTTGATCTGGCGGGCCCTGGATAGGGTCTTGTGTCTTGATCTGGCGGGCCCTGGATAGGGTCTTGTGTCTTGATCTAGCGGGCCCTGGATAGGGTCTTGTGTCTTGATCTAGCGGGCCCTGGATAGGGTCTTGTGTCTTGATCTAGCGGGCCCTGGATAGGGTCTTGTGTCTTGATCTAGCGGGCCCTGGATAGGGTCTTGTGTCTTGATCTAGCGGGCCCTGGATAGGGTCTGGAGTGAGAGCGGGAGTAATTTGATTGTTAACGTCCTTGCTAAGGGTGTTCCACGTCTAGTCAGAGTGACTTGTCTGGTTTATCTTTTTTTTTCTTCTTTACTTCTCTTAGCAGAGCTTTAAGAGAATATTCCAGTATGTTTCGGTCGTCATTGAACCCTTTGTCACCCTTGTGTTCTGACACTTCGTGTGGATGGGGTGCAGGAACGTAGTGGTCCGGTGCTCGTTCATCGTCATTACTTTTTGCAATTACTTTAAATTGTTAATCAACTTCCTGTATCTCTCTTAGGACCATGTATTAATCAACTACCTGTATCTCTCTTAGAATCATGTATTAATCAGCTACCTGTATCTCTCTTAGAACCATGTATTAATCAGCTACCTGTATCTCTCTTAGAACCATGTATTAATCAGCAACCTGTATCTCTCTTAGAACCATGTATTAATCAGCTACCTGTATCTCTCTTAGAACCATGTATTAATCAACTACCTGTATCTCTCTTAGAACCATGTATTAATCAGCTACCTGTATCTCTCTTAGAACCATGTATTAATCAGCAACCTGTATCTCTCTTAGAACCATGTATTAATCAGCAACCTGTATCTCTCTTAGAACCATGTATTAATCAACTACCTGTATCTCTCTTAGAACCATGTATTAATCAGCTACCTGTATCTCTCTTAGAACCATGTATTAATCAACTACCTGTATCTCTCTTAGAACCATGTATTAATCAACTACCTGTATCTCTCTTAGAACCATGTATTAATCAACTACCTGTATCTCTCTTAGAACCATGTATTAATCAGCTACCGGTATCTCTCTTAGAACCATGTATTAATCAGCTACCTGTATCTCTCTTAGAACCATGTATTAATCAACTACCTGTATCTCTCTTAGAACCATGTATTAATCAGCTACCTGTATCTCTCTTAGAACCATGTATTAATCAGCAACCTGTATCTCTCTTAGAACCATGTATTAATCAACTACCTGTATCTCTCTTAGAACCATGTATTAATCAGCTTCCTGTATCTCTGTTAGAACCATGCATTAATCAGCTTCCTGTATCTCTGTTAGAACTATGTATTAATCAGCTTCCTGTATCTCTGTTAGAACCATGTATTAATCAGCTTCCTGTATCTCTGTTAGAACCATGTATTAATCAGCTTCCTGTATCTCTGTTAGAACCATGTATTAATCCGATACCTGTATCTCTCTTAGAACCATGCATTAATCAGCTTCCTGTATCTCTGTTAGAACTATGTATTAATCAGCTTCCTGTATCTCTGTTAGAACCATGTATTAATCAGCTTCCTGTATCTCTGTTAGAACCATGTATTAATCAGATACCTGTATCTCTCTTAGAACCATGTATTAATCAGATACCTGTATCTCTGTTAGAACCATGTATTAATCAGATACCTGTATCTCTCTTAGAACCATGTATTAATCAACTACCTGTATCTCTGTTAGAACCATGTATTAATCAGATACCTGTATCTCTCTTAGAACCATGTATTAATCAGATACCTGTATCTCTGTTAGAACCATGTATTAATCAGATACCTGTATCTCTGTTAGAACCATGTATTAATCAGCAGAGCTGTACATGAAACAGAACACTCTGAATGCAATCACTGCACTTAGTACACAAACACACACAAACGTTCTCTGCACTCCACACTCACAGCACTTCAAACAAGCTTCCTGAATAATGATGAGCTCAAGGGACAATACACACACAGAACGGTGAAAGACCACCACTCAAAGGAGATGGAGAGGGATGGATGGATGGAGAGGGAGAGGTGGAGAGGGAGAGGTGGAGAGGGAGTGATGGAGGGGGAGTGATGGAGAGGGAGAGGTGGAGAGGGAGTGATGGAGAGGGAGAGGTGGAGAGGGAGTGATGGAGAGGGAGTGATGGAGAGGGAGTGATGGAGAGGGAGAGGTGGAGAGGGAGTGATGGAGAGGGAGTGATGGAGAGGGAGAGGTGGAGAGGGAGTGATGGAGAGGGAGTGATGGAGAGGTGGAGAGGGAGTGATGGAGAGGGAGTGATGGAGAGGGAGTGATGGAGAGAGTGAGAAAGCATTTGTCTTAGTTGAACCGAGATGAAGGGAGGAGTGTGGTGTGTTTCTGTTTGGAGTGGCATATGATTACCCTCTCATGTCTCCATCTCTCCATCCTTCCATCTCTCCCCTCCTCCCTCTCATGTCTCCATCTCTCCATCCTTCCATCTCTTCCCTCCTCCCTCTCATGTCTCTGTGTTTGGATCTCACAGTAATAACCTGTAGCATTCAGAGGCAGACTGACACATAGGCAGACCTCTATAGCACACACACACACACACATCCACACAGCTACGGAGAGAGTCTGTGGTTCAGTACTCAACGTTAGTACACAGTGAGTTGGTTTGAGGTTGTGTGACTGGTTGACTGGATGGGATGGGAAGTGTCTAGCATTCTACAAGGACAGACGGAGTATCAACTGAAAGGTGAGGAACTGAAAAGCCCACTTTCAACTTACTTATCGAAACCAAGTGCATCTCAAATGTGAAAGTATTTGTCTAAGGTTGAACCACTCCTCATTTCACACTCTTCTTCTCTTCTTCCCACTAGTCCTCTCCTCTTTTCCTCTCCCTCTCTCTTGCTCTCTTCTCTCCTTCTCCCCTTCTCTCCTCTCTCCTTCTCTCCTCTCTCCTTCTCCCCTTCTCTCCTCTCTCCTTCTCTCCTCTCTCCTTCTCTCCTCTCTCCTTCTCCCCTTCTCTCCTTCTCTCCTTCTCTCCTCTCATCTCTCTCGCTCTCCTTCTCTTTCCTCTCTCTTTCTACCCTCTCTCCTTTCTCTCCTCTCCTCTCCTCTCCTCTCCTCTCCTCTCCTCTCCTCTCCTCTCCTCTCCTCTCCTCTCCTCTCCTCTCCTCTCCTCTCCTCTCCTCTCCTCTCATTCTCTCATTCTCTCCTCTCTCCTTCCCTCATCTTCTCTAATCTCTCCTTCTCTCTTCTCTCTTCTCTCTTCTCTCCTCTCTCCTTTTCTCCTCTCTTTCTCCTCTCCTCTCTCTCCTCCCTCTCTCCTCCTCTCTCCTCTCCTTCTCTTTATTTATCTTCTCTCCTCTCTCCTTCTCTCCTCTCTCCTTCTCTCCTCTCTCTCTCCTTTTCTCCTCCTCTACTCTCTCTCCTTTTCTCCTTCGCTCCTTCTCTCCTCTCTCCTTCTCTCCTCTCCTTCTCTCTCTTCTCTCTCCACTCACCTCTCTCCTCTCTCCTCTCTCCTCTCTCCTCTCTCCTCTCTCCTTCTCTCCTCTCTCCTCTCCTCTCTACTTCTCTCCTCTCTTCTCTCCTCTCTCCTCTCTCCTTCTCTTCTCTCTCCATCTATCCTCTCTCCTTCTCTCCTCTCTCCTCTCCTCTCTACTTCGCTCCTCTCTTCTCTCTCTCCTCTCTCCTCTCTCTTCTCTCCTCTCTCCTCCTTCTAACCTCTCCTCTCCCTTTCTATCCTCTCCTCACCTCTCCTGCTCTCCTTCTCTCCTCTCTCCTTCTAACCTCTCCTCTCCTCTCCTCTCCTCTCCTCTCCTCTCCTCTCCTCTCCTCTCCTCTCCTCTCCTCTCCTCTCCTCTCCTCTCCTCTCCATCTCCTCTCCTCTCCTCTCCTTCTCATCTTCTCATCTTCTCTCCTCTCTCCTTCTCTCTCTTTATTTCTCCACACTCTTTCTCTCCTCTCTACCTCTCTCCTCTCTCCTTCTCTCCTCTCTCTTTCTCTCTCCTGTCTCCTTCTCACTCTCTCCTTCTTTCCTCTCTCATTGTCTCATCTCTCCTCTCTCCTTCTCTCTACTACTAATCATCTCCTCTCTCTCCTTCTCTCCTCCTCTTCTCTCCTTCTCTCCTCTCTCCTTCTCTCCTTCTCCTCTCTCCTTTTCTCCTCTCTCCTTTGCTCCTCTCTACTTCTCTCCTCTCCCCTTCTCTCCTCTCTCCTTCTCTCCTCTCTTCTCTCCTTCTCTCCTTTTCTCCTCTCTACTTTTCTCCTCTCTCTTTCTCTCCTCTCTCTTTTTCTTTCTCTTTCTCTCCTCTCTCTTTCTCTCCTTCTACACACTCTCTCTCCTTGTTTTTGTGACCAGGTGGTTGCTATGGTGTCCAAGGTTATCTCCATGGTAATGGCATTTTGTTGGTTACAGTTGGTTACGTTGTTGGATTGGCCGTGTCCTGGCTGACCTTCACACTGTGTGTTTGTAGATGACAGGGCAGGTGCTGGGTGAGGGTACTGAACTGGCATCTCAGAGGCTGTCAGTGAAGACATGGCTGGATGAGGAGTGTGAGAGAGCAGACAGCAACCTGAGTCATCTGAGTCGGTACGAACACACACACACACACACGCGCACACACACACGTGCACACACACGTGCACATTTCTTTACCAGCAGCACACCACCCTGCATTCCACTGCTGGCTTTCCTCAACTGAAATAAAATACTCACATTTAGCAGCTGTTTTTGAAGGTTTAGCGAGATGCTTGAGTTCACAACAATATACACGAAGTTAATTATATTATAGAAATATTAGTACGAGCAATGTCGGAGTTCAGAGTATAAATATATATACGTATATGGATGTATATATATACAGCGGGTGAAATAAGTATTGAACACGTCACCATTTTTCTTAGTAAATATATTTCCAAAGGTGCTATTGACATGAAAGTTTCACCAGATGTTGGTAACAACCCAAGTAATCCATAAATACAAAGAAACCAAAACAAATAAGTTAAGAAATTAAATTATGTGTAATAATGTGAAATGACACAGGGAAAAAGTATTGAACACATGAAGAAAGGCAGGTTGAAAAAGGCATGGAAAGCCAAGACAACAGATGAAAACTATCAGTAATTAAAAAGCAATCCAGCCCCCTGTCAGTGCAAATTAATATCAGCTGGTTCAGTCCCATCTGATGGCCTACAAAAAGGTCTCATTGCCAAGGTGTTACACAAGACACATCTCATGATGGGTAAAAGCAAAGAGCTGTCTTAAGACATTCGCAACCTAATTGTTGCAAAACATAATGATGGCATTGGTTATAGGCGCATTTCTAAGCTTCTGAATGTTCCAGTGAGCACTGTTGGGGCCATAATACGGAAGTGGAAAGACAATAATTTCACCATAAATTTGCCTCAACCAGACTTGTGGAGAGCTTCAAAAAGACCTGCAATTAGCAGGTACTGTCGTCTCAAAGAAAACAGTAAGTAATGCACTCCACCTCCATGGCCTGTATGCACGCTCACCACGCAAGACTCCATTGCTGAAAAAAAAGCATGTTGAAGCTCGTTTAAAGTTTGCTGCACAACATTTGGAAAAGCCAGTGAAATACTGGGAGAATATAGAATATATGAGAGCAAAATTGAACTGTTTGGATGTCATAATACACACCATGTTTGGAGGAGAAATGGCACTGCACATCACCCTAAAAACACCATACCAACAGTGAAGTTTGGAGGTGGGAACATCATGGTGTGGGGCTGCTTTTCAGCAAATGGTACTGGCAAACTTCACATAATTGAAGGAAGGATGAATGGGCAAATTTACCGAGACATTCTAGACAAAAATCTGCTGCCATCTACCAGGATGATGAAGATGAAACGAGGGTGGACATTTCAGCAAGACAATGATCCCAAACACACAGCCAAGGAAACTCTCAATTGGTTTCAAAGAAAGAAAATAAAGCTGCTAGAATGGCCCAGCCAATCACCTGACTTAAATCCCATTGAAAATCTATGGAAAGAACTGAAGATCAAGATTCATAGAAGAGGCCCACGGAACCTTCAAGATTTGAAGACTGTTTGTGTGGAAGAATGGGCCAAAATCACACCAGAGCAATGCATGCGACTAGTTTCTCCATACAGGAGCGTCTTGAAGCTGTCATTACCAACAAAGGCTTTTGTAAAAAGTATTAAATAAATATCAGTAAGTGTGTTCAATACTTTTTCCCTGTGTCATTTCACATTATTACACATAACTTAATTTCTGAACTTATTTGTTTTGGTTTCTTTGTATGTATGGATTACTTGGGTTGTTACCTACATCTAGTGAAAATGTCATGTCAATAGCACCTTTGGAAATATATTTACTGAGAAAAATGGTGATGTGATCAATACTTATTTCACCCGCTGTATATATATATATATACAGTGCCTTTGTAAAGTATTCAGACCCCTTGACTTTTTCCACATTTTGTTATGTTTCAGCCTTATTCTAAATACAAAATAGAAATCCCTTCTTTACATAAGTATTCAGACCCTTTGCTATGAGACTCTAAATTGAGTTCAGGTGCATCCTGTTTCCATGGATCATCCTTGAGATGTTTCTACAACTTGATTGGAGTCCACCTGTGATAAACTCATTTGATTGGACATGATTTGGAAAGGCACACAACTGTCTATATAAGGTCACACAGTTGACAGTGCATGTCAGTACAAAAACCAAGCCATGATGTCGAAGGAATTGGCCTGAATGCCAATAGTCACGTCTGGAGGAAATCTGGCACCATCCCTACGGTGAAGCATGGTGGAGGCAGCATCATGCTGTGGGGATGTTTTTCAGCAGCAGGGACTGGGAGACTAGTCAGGATTGAGGCAAAGATGAACAGAGCAAAGTACAGAGAGATCCTTGATGAAAACCTGCTCCAGAGCACTCTGGACCTCAGACTGGGGCGAAGGTTCACCTTCCAACAGGACAACGACCCTAAGCACAGCCAAGACAACACAGGAGTGGCTTCGGGACAAGTCTCTGAATCTCTTTGAGTCTACCAGCCAGAGCCTGGACTTGAACCCGATCTAACATCTCTGGAGAGACCTGAAAATAGCTGTGCAGCGGAGCTCCTCATCCAACCTGACAGAGCTTGAGAGGATCTGCAGAGAAGAATGGGAGAAACTCCCCAAATACAGGTGTGTGTCACGCTCAGGTGTATAGAGACCAAGGCGCAGCACAGCAATAGTTCCACATCATTTATTAAGTATTCTAGACTTGACGTGAACTATACAAAATAACAACCATACATAAATAAATAACTGAAACACACTTCCTTTCGATACGGACATGTAGACAATGAACCAGGCCTATGGAGTGGGACATACGCACATAAGTAGGATCCCTAATTACAGACCATGCATAGCAGCTGCCTCTAATTAGGGATCCCACACACAACACCACACAGAAATAGAACATATAGAACTGTCAGACTCTGACCATAGAATTATAGAGAAGCAATAGGCTTCTCTATGGCCAGAGCCTGACAGTGTGCCAAGCTTGTAGCGTCATACCCAAGAATACTCAATGCTGTAATCGCTGCCAAAGATGCTTCAACAAAGTACTGAGTAAAAGGTCTGAATACTTATGTAAATATTATATTTCAGTTGTTTAATCATTATAAATTAGCAAATAATCGAAAATAAACATTTTTCACTTTGTCATTATGGGGTATTATGTGTATATTGATGTCATTATGGGGTATTGTGGGTAGATTGATGTCATTATGGGGTATTGTGTGTAGATTGATGTCATTATGGGGTATTGTGTGTAGATTGATGTCATTATGGGGTATTGTGTGTAGATTGATGTCATTATGGGGTATTGTGGGTAGATTGATGTCATTATGGGGTATTGTGTGTAGATTGATGTCATTATGGGGTATTGTGGGTAGATTGATGTCATTATGGGGTATTGTGTGTAGATTGATGTCATTATGGGGTATTGTGTGTAGATTGATGTCATTATGGGGTATTGTGTGTAGATTGATGTCATTATGGGGTATTGTGGGTAGATTGATGTCATTATGGGGTATTGTGTGTAGATTGATGTCATTATGGGGTATTGTGTGTAGATTGATGTCATTATGGGGTATTGTGTGTAGATGATGTCATTATGGGGTATTGTGTGTAGATTGATGTCATTATGGGGTATTGTGTGTAGATTGATGTCATTATGGGGTATTGTGTGTAGATTGATGTCATTATGGGGTATTGTGTGTAGATTGATGTCATTATGGGGTATTGTGTGTAGATTGATGTCATTATGGGGTATTGTGTGTAGATGATGTCATTATGGGGTATTGTGTGTAGATTGATGTCATTATGGGGTATTGTGTGTATATTGATGTCATTATGGGGTATTGTGTGTGTAGATTGATGTCATTATGGGGTATTGTGTGTAGATTGATGTCATTATGGGGTATTGTGTGTATATTGATGTCATTATGGGGTATTGTGTGTAGATTGATGTCATTATGGGGTATTGTGTGTAGATTGATGTCATTATGGGGTATTGTGTGTATATTGATGTCATTATGGGGTATTGTGTGTATATTGATGTCATTATGGGGTATTGTGTGTGTAGATTGATGTCATTATGGGGTATTGTGTGTAGATTGATGTCATTATGGGGTATTGTGTGTATATTGATGTCATTATGGGGTATTGTGTGTAGATTGATGTCATTATGGGGTATTGTGTGTAGATTGATGTCATTATGGGGTATTGTGTGTAGATTGATGTCATTATGGGGTATTGTGTGTATATTGATGTCATTATGGGGTATTGTGTGTAGATGATGTCATTATGGGGTATTGTGTGTAGATTGATGTCATTATGGGGTATTGTGTGTATATTGATGTCATTATGGGGTATTGTGGGTAGATTGATGTCATAATGGGGTATTGTGTGTAGATTGATGTCATTATGGGGTATTGTGTGTAGATTGATGTCATTATGGGGTATTGTGTGTAGATTGATGTCATTATGGGGTATTGTGTGTAGATTGATATCATTATGGGGTATTGTGTGTAGATTGATGTCATTATGAGGTATTGTGTGTAGATTGATGTCATTATGGGGTATTGTGTGTAGATTGATGTCATTATGGGGTATTGTGTGTAGATTGATGTCATTATGGTGTATTGTGGGTAGATTGATGTCATTATGGGGTATTGTGTGTATATTGATGTCATTATGGGGTATTGTGTGTAGATTGATGTCATTATGGGGTATTGTGTGTAGATTGATGTCATTATGGGGTATTGTGTGTATATTGATGTCATTATGGGGTATTGTGTGTAGATTGATGTCATTATGAGGTATTGTGTGTAGATTGATGTCATTATGGGGTATTGTGTGTAGATTGATGTCATTATGGGGTATTGTGTGTATATTGATGTCATTATGGGGTATTGTGTGTAGATTGATGTCATTATGGGGTATTGTGTGTAGATTGATGTCATTATGGGGTATTGTGTGTAGATTGATGTCATTATGGGGTATTGTGTGTAGATTGATGTCATTATGGTGTATTGTGGGTAGATTGATGTCATTATGGGATATTGTATTGTATTGTGTGTAGATTGATGAGGAAAAAAATCTATTTTGTCCATTTCTAGAATAAGGCTGTAATAAAATGCGGGAAAAGTCAAGGGGTCTGAATACTTTTCAGATGTACTATTGTATATTACTAACCCTAACCCTATTGTATAGAGCAATAGTTGAAGAAGATGCCTGGAATACGATAGAATTGACTATAATACAGTATATAAATATGAAATGAGTAAAATAGTATGTAAACATTATTAAAGTGACTAATGTTCCTTTATTAAAGTGATCAGTGTTCCACGTCTATGTACATAGGGCAGCAGCCTCTAAGGTGCAGGGTTGAGTACCGGGTAAAAGCCGGCTAGTGACAGTGACTAAGTTCAGGGCTGGGTACCGGGTGGAGGCCGGCTAGTGACAGTGACTCATTTCAGGGCTGGGTACTGACTCCTCTAGCACTGAGATGCAGTGTCTTAGACCACTGAACCAGGTTGTCTGTAGTGACTCCTCTAGTACTGAGATGCAGTGTCTTAGACCACTGAACCAGGTTGTCTGTAGTGACTCCTCTAGCACTGAGATGCAGTGTCTTAGACCACTGAACCAGGTTGTCTGTAGTGACTCCTCTAGTACTGAGATGCAGTGTCTTAGACCACTGAACCAGGTTGTCTGTAGTGACTCCTCTAGCACTGAGATGCAGTGTCTTAGACCAATGTGCCATTTGGGAGCCCCTGATGGCCTTGAGATAGAAGCTGTTTTTCAGTCTCTCTGTTCCAGCTTTGATGCACCTGTACTGACCTTGCCCTCTGGATGACAGCGGGGTGAACAGGCAGAGGCTCAGATGGTTGATGTCCTTGATGATATATACACACATCCTCCATGTGTGCGTGTAGAGGCCAGTCTCTGCGTGATGACACGTTGTCAAACACTTGACCTGACAAACACCCTGTTTATTATTCATCCATGTGTGCATGTAGAGGCCAGTCTCTCTGTGATGACACATCGTCAGAACTACAACAGATGGCTGTCATTGACCGGAGAGGACTCACCTCCCAGAACTCCTTCAGAGGGAGAGGAGCCATGTCCAGGTGACACTTTTATATAGGAAGCTACACTGAACAAAATTATAAACTCAACATGTAAAGTGTTGGTTCCATTTTTCATGAGCTGAAATCCCAGACATTTTCCATATGGCACAAAAAGCTTATTTCTCTGAAATGACAGGAAGATGACAGGTGAGGCATATCAAGAAGCTGATTAAACAGCATGATCATTACACAGGTGCACCTTGTGCTGGGGACAATTAAAGCCCACTTTAAAATGAGCCGTTTTTCACAAAACACAATTCCACAGATGTCTCAAGTTTTGAGGGAGCCTGCAATTGGCATAGTGACAGTTGTGACTAGAGGAATGTCCACCAGAGCTTTTGCCAAATAATTGAATGTTCATTTTTCTCCTGTAAACTGCCTCCAATGTTGTTTTAGATAATTTGTCAGTACGTCCATCAACCCTCACAACCGCAGACCACATGGTCCAGGACCTCCATCTCCGCTGAGGAGTATTTCTGTCTGTATTAAACTCATTCTGATTGGCTGAGCCTGTCCTATGCTCTCCAAGGCCCACCCATGGCTGCACCCCTGCCCAGTCATTTGAAATTCATAGGTTAGGGCCTAATGAATTTATTTAAATAGACTGATTACCTTATGAACTATGTCAACTGCGTGTATACATTTTTCGATATAAATAATATGTAAATATTCTCTAACGTAGTACAATACAATGTTATATCACAATATCCTAATATATAGGTGTGCGTGTGAGTGTCCAGGTTGGTCAGCATGGTGGTGACTTTGAGAGAGTGGGCT
>CM042384.1:33094464-33101964 GCA_023634145.1 Thymallus thymallus
ACCCAATTTAACCAAAATGTCTGCTCCCACATAGACTGAATGTGGGAGGTTCTTGACAACCAGTAGGTAGTGAGATACCTCCTTGGTTCCAATGTGGAGTGATAACGCATACACCCTGAAAGCGGTGAGTGTTGTCTGGGGAGTTGTACCCAGTGGGAATCTGAACGTTTTCGGCACCAGGAGGTGGCAGCCAGTCGCTTTGGAAATGTTGTTGAACATTTCCAAACTGATAGCAGATTTTTCGGACCAGGTTTCCAGTACGACATTCATCAACAATTGTGCCGTTTAGGCACACGCCGCCTACCAATGGAGGGTGGCATGTATTGGCTGGTGATTCACCCAAAACCTCACAGGAAAGCCTCATGTTTGGATAATTTCAGAGTAGAACTTGTCATTCCATCGTCTGCCACAAATGGCGGACTCCTTATCAAGTTCTCTGGGGTTACGTCAGTTACTGACGTAGAACCATCGTTGTTGCATAAAGTATGTCATGTAGCCTTCGATGAAGGTGGTTGAGTCAGCGGAGTGGGCATAGGTATTTGATACCAGACTTGGTTGGTTTTCCAATCCATCAGCGGTACCAAACGGTCAATAAAATCTGTCCCAATCAGCATCTGTTCGGTGTCAATACTAGTCACATACACCGGGTGGACAAGCGAAACGCTTTCTAAGTTTCGTTTTAGTAGGAGATGCTGGGTAAGAGGCGAGAGAGCCTGAGTGAAACCTTTAGTGTCGCAATGTTCCGTTGGATAGTACATAATGGATAGTATATAACGGATAGTACATAATGGATAGTACATAATGGATAGTATATAACGGATAGTACATAATGGATAGTATATAATGGATAGTATATAACGGATAGTACATAATGGATAGTACATAATGGATAGTATATAACGGATAGTACATAATGGATAGTACATAATGGATAGTATATAACGGATAGTACATAATGGATAGTATATAATGGATAGTATATAACGGACAGTACATAATGGATAGTATATAATGGATAGTATATAATGGATAGTACATAATGGATAGTACATAATGGATAGTACATAATGGATAGTATATAATGGATAGTACATAATGGATAGTACATAATGGATAGTACATAATGGATAGTACATAATAGCCTGATCTAGTAGTCTGATCTGGTAGCCTGATATGGTATTCTAGTAGTCTGATCTAGTAGCCTGATCTAGTAGCCTGATCTGGTATTCTAGTAGCCTGATCTAGTAGCCTGATCTAGTAGTCTGATCTAGTAGTCTGATCTAGTAGTCTGATCTAGTAGTCTGATCTAGTAGCCTGATCTAGTAGTCTGAGCTAGTAGCCTGATCTAGTAGCCTGATCTAGTAGTCTGATCTAGTAGTCTGATCTAGTAGCCTGATCTAGTAGCCTGATCTAGTAGCCTGATCTGGTAGCCTGATCTGGTATTCTAGTAGCCTGATATAGTAGCCTGATCTAGTAGCCTGATCTAGTAGTCTGATCTGGTATTCTAGTAGTCTGATCTAGTAGCCTGATCTAGTAGCCTGATCTGGTATTCTAGTAGTCTGATCTAGTAGCCTGATCTAGTAGCCTGATCTAGTAGTCTGATCTGGTATTCTAGTAGCCTGATCTAGTAGCCTGATCTGGTATTCTAGTAGTCTGATCTAGTAGCCTGATCTAGTAGCCTGATCTAGTAGTCTGATCTAGTAGTCTGATCTGGTATTCTAGTAGTCTGATCTAGTAGCCTGATCTAGTAGCCTGATCTGGTAATCTAGTAGTCTGATCTAGTAGCCTGATCTAGTAGTCTGATCTAGTAGCCTGATCTAGTAGTCTGATCTAGTAGTCTGATCTAGTAGCCTGATCTAGTAGCCTGATCTAGTAGCCTGATCTAGTATTCTAGTAGCTTAGTCTAGTAGTCTGATCTAGTAGCCTGATCTAGTAGCCTGATCTAGTAGCCTGATCTAGTAGCCTGATCTAGTATTCTAGTAGCTTAGTCTAGTTGCCTGATCTAGTATTCTAGTAGCTTAGTCTAGTAGCCTGATCTAGTAGCCTGATCTAGTAGTCTGATCAAGGAAATGATCTTGCAACGATTCCCACGGGTACCAGCATGATCACTACTGATCGCTCTGGATAAGAGTGTCTGCTAAATGAATAAAATGTCAAATGTTAATGTATTTAGTGTAGTCTACGCTATACTGTCTGTGAATACAAACTGTATTAAGTGTAGTCTACGCTATACTGTCTGTGAATACAAACTGTATTAAGTGTAGTCTACGCTATACTGTCTGTGAATACAAACTGTATTAAGTGTAGTCTACGCTATACTGTCTGTGAATACAAACTGTATTAAGTGTAGTCTACGCTATACTGTCTGTGAATACAAACTGTATTAAGTGTAGTATACGCTATACTGTCTGTGAATACAAACTGTATTAAGTGTAGTCTACGCTATACTGTCTGTGAATACAAACTGTATTTAGTGTAGTCTACGCTATACTGTCTGTGAATACAAACTGTATTAAGTGTAGTCTACGCTATACTGTCTGTGAATACAAACTGTATTAAGTGTAGTCTACGCTATACTGTCTGTGAATACAAACTGTATTAAGTGTAGTCTACGCTATACTGTCTGTGAATACAAACTGTATTAAGTGTAGTCTACGCTATACTGTCTGTGAATACAAACTGTATTAAGTGTAGTCTACGCTATACTGTCTGTGAATACAAACTGTATTTAGTGTAGTCTACGCTATACTGTCTGTGAATACAAACTGTATTAAGTGTAGTCTACGCTATACTGTCTGTGAATACAAACTGTATTTAGTGTAGTCTACGCTATACTGTCTGTGAATACAAACTGTATTTAGTGTAGTCTACGCTATACTGTCTGTGAATACAAACTGTATTAAGTGTAGTCTACGCTATACTGTCTGTGAATACAAACTGTATTTAGTGTAGTCTACGCTATACTGTCTGTGAATACAAACTGTATTAAGTGTAGTCTACGCTATACTGTCTGTGAATACAAACTGTATTAAGTGTAGTCTACGCTATACTGTCTGTGAATACAAACTGTATTTAGTGTAGTCTACGCTATACTGTCTGTGAATACAAACTGTATTAAGTGTAGTCTACGCTATACTGTCTGTGAATACAAACTGTATTTAGTGTAGTCTACGCTATACTGTCTGTGAATACAAACTGTATTTAGTGTAGTCTTCGTAAATTCTGTAGACTTTGATTATCTACACAGTATCTTCATCAATATTGACACACTGACAACATCCATCCATCCATCCATCCATCCATCCATCCATCCATCCATCCATCCATCCATCCATCCATCCATCCATCCATCCATCCATCCATCCATCCATCCATCCAATCATCCATCCATCCATCCATCCATCCATCCATCCATCCATCCATCCATCCATCCATCCATCCATCCATCCATCCATCCATCCATCCATCCATCCATCCATCCATCCATCCATCCATCCATCCATCATCCATCCATCCATCCATCCATCCATCCAGTGTCTAAGAGATGTCAGAATGACTAAGCAGATTTAACATTGGCCCTACAGAGGAAGGCATCAGCATCAGTCCCGTCATGACCTCACTGCACAGACAGGCAGCCCTTCAGACCACACCTCCATGGGAGGGGCCAGGGCAGCCTGGGCAGGAAGGGTATAAAGACAGTAGTGTTTCAGTTTCAGCACAAACAGGAGAGAGCAGGTAGGAGAAGACTACATAGACTACACAGACCATATACTACCGTACTGTACCTTTACAAGGTGAGACAACTGTATCAACTACTACTGCTACTATTCAACTCAGTAGCCTACTTCTATATTACTTTAGAATTCATGTTGTATTTACAGTTGGAAATGTGATGCCAGGTGAACGTTGCCGTTTTACGATGGAAAGAGAGAGAGAGAGAGTGGAGAGAGAGAGAGAGAGAGAGAGAGAGAGAGAGACGAGAAATTAAGTGAGGGGAGAGAGAGAGAGAGAGAGAGAGAGAGAGGGAGAGGGAGAGGGAGGGAGGAGAGAGAGAGAGAGGGAGAGAGGGAGTGGGAGAGAAAAATTAAGTGAGGGAGGGAGGGAGAGAGAGAGAGAGAGAGGGAGGGAGGAGAGAGAGAGAGAGAGAGAGAGAGAGAGGGAGAGGGAGAGAAATTAAGTGAGGGAGGGAGAGAGAGAGAGAGAGAGAGAGAGAGAGAGAGAGAGAGAGAGAGAGAGAGAGAGAGGGAGAGAGAGGAGAGAGAGAGAGAGAGAGAGAGAGAGAGAGAGAGGGGGGGGGGATGAGGAGAGAGAGAAATTAAGTGAGAGAAAGAGAGAGAGAGAGGTGTGTTTCATTTGGTGTGTTTCCTGGACACAGGGAGAGGGAGGGAGGGAGGGAGGGAGGGAGGGAGGGGAGGGAGGGAGAAATTAAGTGAGGGAGGGAGAGAGAGAGAGAGAGGGAGAGGGGGAGGGAGGGAGAGGAGGGAGGGAGGGAGGCGAGAGAGAGAGAGGGAGAGGGGGAGGGAGGGAGAGAGGGAGGCGAGAGAGAGAGAGGTGTGTTTCCTGTGGTGTGTTACCTGGACACAGTCTTCCAGAGACTCAGTCTTGTTCTGATATTCAGGAGAGTTCTATCACCTGTGGACCTGAGGCCTTTAAATGTTTCATAGATGCTGGTGCTGCTGGGAAGTCACTCTCACCTCACATCACCTATCTGGTCTGTGTCTTAAATGGCACCCTATTCCCTATACAGTGCACTACCTTTGACCAGAAATAGTGCACTATATTGGGAATAGGGAGCCATTTGGGAGGCAGACCTTGGCGTACCTGACACTACATTGACCTATCAATCTGGTTTATGTAACATTACACACACTATCGTAACCTGCCACTCCATGTGCAGTGAGGCTGTATTGATGGTTAAACAATAGGTGCTTTGTGAAGGGGAGTCTGGGGAGCCGTTTAATCAAACGGCTGTTAGTGCCATCACTGTCTCCATTCTATTGTTCTGGCCTAACTCCAGATATATATTGTGTGTGTGTGTGTGTGTGTGTGTGTGTGTGTGTGTGTGTGTGTGTGTGTGTGTGTGTGTGTTGCAGGAGCCATGGTGAAGTGTGTAGCAGTAGTGCTGTCAGGGTGTGGGTTCTACGATGGGACTGAGATACACGAGGCATCGCTGTACTGGGTCCACCTCAGCAGGGCTGGAGCCTAAGGTAGGTTAGCCTACATCAGGGCTGGAGCTAAGGTAGGTTAGTCTACATCCTTAGTCTACATCAGGGCTGGAGATAAGGTAGGTTAGTCTACATCAGGGCTGGAGCTAAGGTAGGTTAGTCTACATCAGGGCTGGAGCTAAGGTAGGTTAGTCTACATCAGGGCTGGAGCTAAGGTAGGTTAGTCTACATCAGGGCTGGAGATAAGGTAGGTTAGTCCTACATCAGGGCTGGAAGCTAAGGTAGGTTAGTCTACATCAGGGCTGGAGCTAAGGTAGGTTAGTCTACATCAGGGCTGGAGCTAAGGTAGGTTAGTCTACATCAGGGCTGGAGCTAAGGTAGGTTAGTCTACATCAGGGCTGGAGCTAAGGTAGGTTAGTCTACATCAGGGCTGGAGCTAAGGTAGGTTAGTCTACATCAGGGCTGGAGCTAAGGGTAGGTTAGTCTACGATCAGGGCTGGAGCTAGGTAGGTTAGTCTACATCAGGGCTGGATATAAGGTAGGTTAGTCTACATCAGGGCTGGAGATAAGGTAGGTTAGTCTACATCAGGGCTGGAGCTAAGGTAGGTTAGTCTACATCAGGGCTGGAGCTAAGGTAGGTTAGTCTACATCAGGGCTGGAGCTAAGGTAGGTTAGTCTACATCAGGGCTGGAGATAAGGTAGGTTAGTCTACATCAGGGCTGGAGATAAGGTAGGTTAGTCTACATCAGGGCTGGAGCTAAGGTAGGGTTAGTCTACATCAGGGCTGGAGCTAAGGTAGGTTAGTCTACATCAGGGCTGGAGCTAAGGTAGGTTAGTCTACATCAGGGCTGAGCTTAAGGTAGGTTAGTCTACATCAGGGGCTGGAGCTAAGGTAGGTTAGTTTACATCAGGGCTGGAGCTAAGGTAGGTTAGTCTACATCAGGCTGGAGATAAGGTAGGTTAGTTCTACATCAGGCTGGAGTAAGGTAGGTTAGTCTACATCAGGCTGGAGCTAAGGTAGGTTAGTCTACATCAGGGCTGGAGCTAAGGTAGGTTAGTCTACATCAGGGCTGGAGCTAAGGTAGGTTAGTCTACATCAGGGCTGGAGATAAGGTAGGTTAGTCTACATCAGGGCTGGAGATAAGGTAGGTTAGTCTACATCAGGGCTGGAGATAAGGTAGGTTAGTCTACATCAGGGCTGGAGCCTAAGGTAGGTTAGTCTACATCAGGGCTAGAGCTAAGGTAGGTTGAGTCTACATCAGGGCTGGAGCTAAGGCAGGTTAGTCTACATCAGGGCTGGAGCTAAGGCAGGTTGGTCTACATCAGGGCTGGAGCTAAGGTAGGTTAGTCTACATCAGGGCTGGAGCTAAGGTAGGTTGGTCTACATCAGGGCTGGAGCTAAGGTAGGTTAGTGTACATTAGGGCTGGAGCTAAGGTAGGTTAGTCTACATCAGGGCTGGAGCTAAGGTAGGTTAGTCTACATCAGGGCTGGAGCTAAGGTAGGTTAGTCTACATCAGGGCTGGAGCTAAGGTAGGTTTAGCCTACATCAGGGCTGGAGCTAAGGTAGGTTAGTCTACATCAGGGCTGGAGCTAAGGTAGGTTAGTCCTACATCAGGGCTGGAGCTAAGGTAGGTTAGTTCTTACATCAGGGCTGGAGCTAAGGTAGGTTAGCCTATATCAGGGCTGGAGCTAAGGTAGGTTTGTCTACATCATGGCTGGAGATAAGGTAGGTTCGTCTACATCAGGGCTGGAGCTAAGGTAGGTTAGTCTACATCAGGGCTGGAGCTAAGGTAGGTTAGTCTACATCAGGGCTGGAGCTAAGGTAGGTTAGCCTACATCAGGGCTGGAGCTAATGTAGGTTAGTCTACATCAGGGCTGGAGCTAAGGCAGGTTAGTCTACATCAGGGCTGGAGCTAAGGTAGGTTAGTCTACATCAGGGCTGGAGCTAAGGCAGGTTAGTCTACATCAGGGCTGGAGCTAAGGCAGGTTGGTCTACATCAGGGCTGGAGCTAAGGTAGGTTAGTCTACATCAGGGCTGGAGCTAAGGTAGGTTGGTCCTACATCAGGGCTGGAAGCTAAGGTAGGTTAGCCTACATCAGGGCTGGAGCTAAGGTAGGTTCGTCTACATCAGGGCTGGAGATAAGGTAGGTTCGTTCTACATCAGGGCTGGAGCTAAGGTAGGTTAGTCCTACATCAGGGCTGGAGCTAAGGTAGGTTAGCCTACATCAGTGCTGGGAGCTAAGGTAGGTTAGTCTACATCAGGGCTGGAGCTAAGGCAGGTTAGTCTACATCAGGGCTGGAGCTAAGGTAGGTTAGTCTACATCAGGGCTGGAG
>CM042384.1:33106964-33181964 GCA_023634145.1 Thymallus thymallus
TATCTATCTATCTATCTATCTATCTATCTTTCTATCTATCTATCTATCTATCTATCTATCTATCTATCTATCTATCTATCTATCTATCTATCTATCTATCTATCTATCTATCTATCTATCTATCTATCTATCTATCTATCTATCTATCTATCTATCTATCTATCTATCTATCTATCTATCTATCTATCTATCTATCTATCTATCTATCTATCTATCTATCTATCTATCTATCTATCTATCTATCTATCTATCTATCTATCTATCTATCTATCTATCTATCTATCTATCTATCTATCTATCTATCTATCTATCTATCTATCTATCTATCTATCTATCTATCTATCTATCTATCTATCTATCTATCTATCTATCTATCTATCTATATACATGTAGTTATTACCACACATGAGATCCCTGTATTGTAGTCTGAACATTGAATATAGTCACTGATCATGTACTTTTCCTTGGCAAATAAAAGGTGAGGTTCAGGTATGAATCTCTGAGTCATTCTTTTTCAGTCATATCCAATACCAGGTGTATCAAACTCCATTCTTTGAATGATGCTGTGTCTGCATGTAAGTATTACAAGTATACACTTCAACAGTGTTTACCACTCCTGGGACATCAATGATTAGGTTATCTTAAGAGCAGGTGAGGGGACGAATTCTGACGCACAACCTACCAGGCTGTTTGCAGGACAATGGATTAGCAGGTTTAATAGCCCGGCTAATGTAGGTGTGAATTAAAATCCCCCCAGGCGGCGTTGGCAGAGAGTCAGGCGGAGAATAACACGTTGAAGAGGGTGAGCAATAAGATGGATGCCAGGCACCTGTGATCTCTGGAACTCCTCCACCGACAGGCAGAGTCAACATACGTGGCGGGTTCGTCAGGTCGTAGGTTCACCCTAACATTTCCATTCCTCTTCTGACAAACTGCTCACCAGACACAGCAAGGGCCGTCCGGACCGTTATGCTGTTCTGCTATTCCAAGAATGTGTAACCGAAGAGAGATACCATGAGTGGACACAGAATACCAACTGGGATGGATCCCGAGGCCAATGTGTCTTACCAGTGAACCTCTGGGTGTTCATCAGTAATACTGTGTCTCAGAACTTACCAGTGAACCTCTGGGTGTTCATCAGTAATACTGTGTCTCAGAACTTACCAGTGAACCTCTGGGTGTTCATCAGTAATACTGTGTCTCAGAACTTACCAGTGAATCTCTGGGTGTTCATCAGTAATACTGTGTCTCAGAACTTACCAGTGAACCTCTGGGTGTTCATCAGTAATACTGTGTCTCAGAACTTACCAGTGAACCTCCGGGTGTTCATCAGTAATACTGTGTCTCAGAACTTACCAGTGAACCTCTGGGTGTTCATCAGTAATACTGTGTCTCAGAACTTACCAGTGAACCTCATTAATACTGTGTCTCAGAACTTACCAGTGAACCTCTGGGTGTTCATCAGTAATACTGTGTCTCAGAACTTACCAGTGAACCTCTGGGTGTTCATCAGTAATACTGTGTCTCAGAACTTACCAGTGAACCTCTGGGTGTTCATCAGTAATACTGTGTCTCAGAACTTACCAGTGAACCTCTGGGTGTTCATCAGTAATACTGTGTCTCAGAACTTACCAGTGAATCTCTGGGTGTTCATCAGTAATACTGTGTCTCAGAACTTACCAGTGAACCTCTGGGTGTTCATCAGTAATACTGTGTCTCAGAACTTACCAGTGAACCTCCGGGTGTTCATCAGTAATACTGTGTCTCAGAACTTACCAGTGAACCTCTGGGTGTTCATCAGTAATACTGTGTCTCAGAACTTACCAGTGAACCTCATTAATACTGTGTCTCAGAACTTACCAGTGAACCTCCGGGTGTTCATCAGTAATACTGTGTCTCAGAGGTTTTAGTCCATGACTGATGCAACCTGAAAAAGCATTACAGACAGAATTAGTGAGTACCTGAGGTCACTGAGAAAGTCTGGACATGGCCTGCTACCCCTTATGTAAGGAATTAGGCCCTTTACCATGTTGACTATGTACTGTAGCTGTAGTATGTGTACTAGTCAGACTGCACAGTAGCTTAATAAACATATACATTTTAAAATAGTGTTTTTTTTTTATCAAATAAATTTGGACTGATGGATATGTAATCTTCACTTCAACACTATTGACAGATTTTTTTATTTCACCTTTTATTTAACCAGGTAGGCCAGTTGAGAACAGGTTCTCATTTACAACTGTGACCTGGCCAAGACAAAGCAAAGCAGTGCGACAAAAACAACACAGAGTTACACATGAGAATAAACAAACATACAGACAATAACACAATAGAGAATCTATATACAGAGTGCAAAATGTAGTGCAAAATGCAGTAAGGTTAGGAAGGTAGGACAATAAATAGACCGTAGTGGTGAAATAAATTACAGATTAGAATTAACACTGGAGTGATGGACGTGCAAATGATGATGTGCAAATAGAGATACTGGAGTGCAAAATGAGCGAAAGTAAAATAATAATATGAGGATGAGGTAGTTGGGGTGGGCTATTTACAGAAGGGCTATATACAGGTGCAGTGATCGATAAGCTGCTCTGACAGCTGATGCTTAAAGTTAGTGAGGGAGATAGGAACCTCTAGCTTCAAGGATTTTTGCAATTCGTTCCAGTCATTGGCAGCAGAGAACTGGAAGGAATGGCGGCCAAAGGAGGTGTTGGCTTTGGGGGTGACCAGTGAAATATACCTGCTGGAGCGCATGCTACGGGTAGGTGTTGCTATGGTGACCAGCGAGCTGAGATAAGGCGGGGATTTATAGACTTAAAGACTTATAGATGACCTGGAGCCAGTGGGTTTGGCGACGAATATGTAGTGAGGGCCAGCCAACGAGAGCATACAGGTCGCAGTGGTGGGTAGTATATGGGGCTTTGGTAACAAAACGGATGGCACTGTGATAGACTACATCCAATTTGCTGAGTAGAGTGTTGGAGGCTATTTTGTAAATGACATCGCCAAAGTCAAGGATCGGTAGGATGGTAAGTTTTACAAGGGCATGTTTGGCAGCATGAGTGAAGGAGGCTTTGTTGGAAAATAGGAAGCCGATTCTAGATTTAATTTTGGATTGGAGATGTTTAATGTGAGCCTGGAAGGAGAGTTTACAGTCTAACCAGACACCTAGGTATTTGTAGGTATCCACGTATTCTAAGTCAGACCCGTCCAGAGTAGTGATGATAGTCCGGTGGGCGGGTGCGGGCAGCGTTCGATAGAAAAGCATGCATTTAGTTTTACTAGCATTTAAGAGCAGTTGGAGGCCACGGAAGGAGTGTTGTATGGCATTGAAGCTTGTTTGAAGGTTAGTTAACACAGTGTCCAAAGAGGGGCCAGATGTATACAGGTGTTGTCTGCGTAGAGATGGATCAGAGAGTCACCTGCAGCGAGAGCGACATCGTTGATGTATATAGAGAATAGAGTCGGCCCAAGAATTGAACCCTGTGGCACCCCCATAGAAACGGCCAGAGGATCGGACAATAGGCCCTCCGATTTGACACACTGAACTCTGTCTGAGAAGTAGTTGGAGAACCAGGCGAGGCAGTCACTTGAGAAACCAAGGCTATTGAGTCTGCCAATAAGAATGCGGTGATTGACAGAGTCGAAAGCCTTGGCCAGGTCGATGAAGACGGCTGCACAGTACTGTCTTCTATCGATGGCGGTTATGAGTTGCTGCTTGGGCAAGTTGCTGCGGGGGGTACAGAGCTGTTGGCCGGGGTAGGGGTAGCCAGATGGAAAGCATGGCCTGCCGTAGCAAAATGCTTATTGAAATTTTCGATAATCGTGGATTTATCTGTGGTGACAGTGTTTCCTAGCCTCAGTGCAGTGGGCAGCTGGGAGGAGGTGCTCTTATTCTCCATGGACTTTACAGTGTCCCAGAACTTTTTGGAATTGGTACTACAGGATGCAAATTTCTGTTTGAAAAAGCTGGCCTTTGCTTTTCTAACTGACTGTGTGTACTTGTTCCTGACTTCCCTGAATAGCTGCATATCGCGGGGGCTATTCGATGCTAATGCAGTGCGCCACAGGATGTTTTTGTGTTGGTCAAGTGCAGTCAAGTCTGAGGTGAACCAAGGGCTATATCTGTTCTTAGTTCTAAGTTTTTTGAAAGGGGCATGCTTATTTAGGATGGTGAGGAAAGCACTTTTAAAGAACAAGTGATAATCAAGTTGATTTTTAAAAAAGGTTTCTCCAAGTCTTTGCCGAAATCTGTGAAATCAAAAATCACATTTTCAAGTTTAAGAAAGAAATTTGCGTATATCTTATCCAACACAAATCTACAGATGTCTTGCCAAAGCTTCCGCGTAGTAGCATCGCAACTCTCTCCATTGAAAACAAGCGGTTGACGTCAGCAACCCTCATCAAATAGGGCGTGATGCTTCGTGGACCACGACTCCCATTGTTAGGGCGGAGAGACATGTATCTTGTCAGGGTTTAATAATTCATAAAGGTCACATGTATCTTGTCAGGGTTTAATAATTCATAAAGGTCATGTTAGTGACTGCTATTATCTCATACAACAAAATGTATAGCTACGTTAATCTCAGACCTTATTGTCGGCGTTTATTCCAAAACCCTCGTCTTTGCCCATACATTTTCCCATAGGGATGGCTGAAGTCATTTCCGTGTTTGATGGTTTTCATGTCTATAGTCCCATCCCGCTCGCCGTACACAGCACGCCCCGACCATAACACACTTTCCCAGTGAGACGTCTCGCCCTCCAAAGGGTAGTTGGGTGTCTCGCTTTCTCTACAGTCTCTGCCCCTGTCACGCTATTGGCTCTTGAGGCGGAATCTCGACCAATCGGAATGTTACAGAGAGTCCTTCAATCCGTGGCCAGTCGACTGCCGGAAAGCGCCTCTGTGAAAGATTATTAAAATGTATCTAAAAGTGTTGTATTCGTTGTTGTTGGTGTTGAGTTTCTATGGACTCCCTTCAACCGGACAGAAGAAAAAGGAGGTATATTATTATCAGCTCACGGTGACATAATCATTACATTAGCTAGCAAGCTAACGTTAGCTCATGGGTTTAGGGGAGAAAGGTTTAGCTAGCTATGAACTTTTAGCAAGGAACCGGTTACCTAGCTAGTTTGTAACGTCAAAATACTGCATATATAACTATCTAGCTAATTGTAATAACTAACAAGTCACATATTGACATGGCTATGTTCTACTTGGTTGTAACTATAATCCGCAACGTTCCTAAACGTTGTTAGCACTTCCGGGTGAGGAAGGCGCACTCTTGACGCTAGCTAGGTAGAGGCAGTAGAGACTTGTTCTCTGAGAGGGTGGGCCAGTTGATACACTGGGCTGGTATAAGACCCTAACCCTTGACCTCTAACTCCTCTTCTCTCTCCCTCCAGACCCTGCTCTCTGAGAAGGTGGTCTGGTATAAGACCCTAACCCTTGACCTCTAACCTCTCTCCCCTTTCCTCACTCCCTCCAGACCCTGCTCTCTGAGAAGGTGGGCCAGCTGATGGACTGGACAGGGAAGAGAGCTGTGATCCGTATGAACGGGGAGAAGTTTCGTCGCTTTGTGAAGGCTCCTCCCAGGAACTACTCTGTGGTCATCATGTTCACCGCCCTGCAGCCACAGAGACAGTGTGGCGTCTGCAAGTAACTTAACTACAAATTGTTACACCAGATAATGTGATTTAAACAAAGATGTTTGGTATCCATTACTGGTAGTTACAGGGTGTGTACTGTTTGGTTTAGCGCAGGGAATTTTCTACCAACCTTGGCGATACTGTATTCGTCCTCGATTCGTGGAAACAGGGTTCTCATAAAATGTCTGTGTCCAGTTGCAGGGGGTTCATTTGTAATGGGAAAAAAATACCTTATTTGCTCCATGAAGTAATCCAACAATGTGTACACAGCAATCTTGTTCTCTCATTGACTGAGACAAGTGGGTGTCCACTGAAAAGTGCCACATGTCATGATACTCACCTGTCTTGATCAATGAGAGAAGACTTGAAATAGACAAGATGGCACTGTACACATTGTTGGATTACTTTATGGAGCAACACAATTATTTATTCAAACAAAACCGTCTGCCAGTTAGTAACAGAGACAGTGTGTAGTCTGCCAGTTAGTAACAGAGACAGTGTGTAGTCTGCCAGTTAGTAACAGAGACAGTGTGTAGTCTGCCAGTTAGTAACAGAGACAGTGTGTAGTCTGCCAGTTAGTAACAGAGACAGTGTGTAGTCTGCCAGTCATTAACAGTGACAGTGTGTAGTCTGCCAGTTAGTAATAGAGACGGTGTGTAGTCTGCTAGTTAGTAACAGTGTGTAGTCTGCCAGTCATTAACAGAGACAGTGTGTAGTCTGCCAGTCAGTAACAGTGGCAATGTGTAGTCTGCCAGTCAGTAACAGTGTGTAGTCTGCCAGTCAGTGACAGTGTGTAGTCTGCCAGTCAGTGACAGTGTGTAGTCTGCCAGTCAGTAACAGTGTGTAGTCTGCCAGTCAGTAACAGTGTGTAGTCTGCCAGTCAGTAACAGTGACAGTGTGTAGTCTGCCAGTCAGTAAGTAACAGTAAGTAACAGTGACAGTGTGTAGTCTGCCAGTCATTAACAGACAGTTTGTAGTCTGTTGGTTAGTAACAGTGACAGTGTGTAGTCTGCCAGTCATTAACAGACAGTTTGTAGTCTGCCAGTTAGTAACAGTGACAGTGTGTAGTCTGCCAGTCAGTAACAGAGACGGTGTGTAGTCTGCCAGTCAGTAAGTAACAGAGACAGTGTGTAGTCTGCCAGTCAGTAAGTAACAGAGACAGTGTGTAGTCTGCCAGTCAGTCAGTAACAGTGACAGTGTGTAGTCTGCCAGTCAGTCAGTAACAGTGACAGTGTGTAGTCTGCTAGTCAGTAACTAACAGAGACAGTGTGTAGTCTGCCAGTCAGTCAGTAACAGAGACAGTGTGTAGTCTGCCAGTCAGTCAGTAACAGAGACAGTGTGTAGTCTGCCAGTCAGTCTGTAACAGAGACAGTGTGTAGTCTGCTAGTCAGTAACTAACAGAGACAGTGTGTAGTCTGCCAGTCAGTCAGTAACAGAGATAGTGTGTAGTCTGCCAGTCAGTTAGTAACAGAGACCGTGTGTAGTCTGCCAGTCAGTAATTAACAGAGACAGTGTGTAGTCTGCCAGTCAGTCAGTAACAGTGACAGTGTGTAGTCTGCCAGTCAGTCAGTAACAGAGACAGTGTGTAGTCTGCCAGTCAGTCAGTAACAGAGACAGTGTGTAGTCTGCCAGTCAGTCAGTAACAGAGACAGTGTGTAGTCTGCCAGTCAGTCAGTAACAGAGACAGTGTGTAGTCTGTCAGTCAGTAAGTAACAGAGACAGTGTGTAGTCTGCAACTAACAGAGACAGTGTGTAGTCTGCCAGTCAGTCAGTAACAGAGACAGTGTGTAGTCTGCCAGTCAGTTAGTAACAGAGACAGTGTGTAGTCTGCTAGTCAGTAACTAACAGAGACAGTGTGTAGTCTGCCAGTCAGTAACAGAGACAGTGTGTAGTCTGCTAGTCAGTAACTAACAGAGACAGTGTGTAGTCTGCCAGTCAGTAAGTAACAGAGACAGTGTGTAGTCTGCCAGTCAGTCAGTAACAGAGACAGTGTGTAGTCTGCCAGTCAGTCAGTAACAGAGACAGTGTGTAGTCTGCCAGTCAGTCAGTCAGTAACAGAGACAGTGTGTAGTCTGTCAGTCAGTAAGTAACAGAGACAGTGTGTAGTCTGCCAGTCAGTCAGTAACAGAGACCGTGTGTAGTCTGCCAGTCAGTAAGTAACAGAGACCGTGTGTAGTCTGCCAGTCAGTAAGTAACAGAGACAGTGTGTAGTTCTGGACACACTTAATCAATCCTATCTCAAATATTAAAAGGTATTTGACATGCTGTGTGTCCATCCCCCCTACAGACAGGCTGATGAGGAGTTCCAGATCCTAGCTAACTCATGGCGTTACTCCAGTGCCTTCACCAACAAGGTCTTCTTCGCTACCGTTGACTTTGACGAAGGATCGGACGTCTTTCAGATGGTACTACACTCTTCTATATCTTCTAGTTTTTATTTCACCCTTCACATGTTAATTACCTGTCTCCCTCTGTTAGCATTAATCTGTCCCTTAGATCCTCAGCCTGTCTCCCTCTGTTAGCATTAAGCTGTCCCTTAGATCCTCAGCCTGTCTCCCTGTCTGTTAGCATTAATCTGTCCCTTAGATCCTCAGCCTGTCTCCCTCTGTTAGCATTAATCTGTCCCTTAGATCCTCAGCCTGTCTCCCTCTGTTAGCATTAATCTGTCCCTTAGATCCTCAGCCTGTCTCCCTCTGTTAGCATTAATCTGTCCCTTAGATCCTCAGCCTGTCTCCCTCTGTTAGCATTAATCTGTCCCTTAGATCCTCAGCCTGTCTCCCTGTCTGTTAGCATTAAGCTGTCCCTTAGATCCTCAGCCTGTCTCCCTGTCTGTTAGCATTAAGCTGTCCCTTAGATCCTCAGCCTGTCTCCCTCTGTTAGCATTCATCTGTCCCTTAGATCCTCAGCCTGTCTCCCTCTGTTAGCATTAATCTGTCCCTTAGATCCTCAGCCTGTCTCCCTGTCTGTTAGCATTAAGCTGTCCCTTAGATCCTCAGCCTGTCTCCCTGTCTGTTAGCATTCATCTGTCCCTTAGATCCTCAGCCTGTCTCCCTCTGTTAGCATTAATCTGTCCCTTAGATCCTCAGCCTGTCTCCCTCTGTTAGCATTAATCTGTCCCTTAGATCCTCAGCCTGTCTCCCTCTGTTAGCATTAAGCTGTCCCTTAGATCCTCAGCCTGTCTCCCTCTGTTAGCATTAAGCTGTCCCTTAGATCCTCAGCCTGTCTCCCTCTGTTAGCATTAAGCTGTCCCTTAGATCCTCAGCCTGTCTCCCTCTATTAGCATTGTTAAACCAGCCTGATCTCTCTGTTAGCATTGTTAAACCAGCCTGATCTCTCTGTTAGCATTGTTAAACCAGCCTGATCTCTCTGTTAGCATTGTTAAACCAGCCTGATCTCTCTGTTAGCATTGTTAAACCAGCCTGATCTCTCTGTTAGCATTGTTAAACCAGCCTGATCTCTCTGTTAGCATTGTTAAACCAGCCTGATCTCTCTGTTAGCATTGTTAAACCAGCCTGATCTCTCTGTTAGCATTGTTAAACCAGCCTGATCTCGTCAACTCACATTCTTTAAGTGAAACTACACTTGACAGCAGCTCTGTCTGGTGAGTCTACCTAACTAGATCATTACAACATGAACCTTCTCCAATTGCTGAAACTGGTGCATATCAACTCAGTAGTGTTATGGCGGCATGTAGCCTAGCGGTTAGAGCGGTGGGCCAGTGACCAAAAGGTCGCTGGTTCGAATACCCTAGCTGACACGGTGAAAAACTTGTCTGTATTCTTGAGCAAGGCACTTAACCCTCGTTTTCTCCAGGGGCTGACCCTGTAGGTAGCCGTCATTGTAAATAACAATTTGTTAGGTTAAATATATTTTTTTAAGTGTATATGATTATAGTAGTAGTTATATATGTAGTGTTTGTGAATATAGTAATAGTTAGATATGTGGTGTATATGAAGATAGTAGTAGTAGTTATATATGTAGTGTATATGAATATAGTAGTAGTAGTTATATATGTAGTGTATATGAATGTAGTTATATATGTAGTGTATATGAATATAGTAGTAGTAGTTATATATGTAGTGTATATGAATGTAGTAGTAGTAGTTATATATGTAGTAGTAGTAGTAGGTATATATGTAGTGTATATGAATGTAGTAGTAGTAGTAGGTATATATGTAGTGTATATGAATGTAGTAGTAGTAGTTATATATGTACTGTATATTAATGTAGTAGTAGTAGTTATATATGTAGTGTATATTAATGTAGTAGTAGGTATATATGTAGTGTATATGAATGTAGTAGTAGTAGTTATATATGTACTGTATATGAATGTAGTAGTAGTAGTAGGTATATATGTACTGTATATGAATGTAGTAGTTATATATGTACTGTATATTAATGTAGTAGTAGTTATATTAGTTATATACGTAGTGTATATGAATGTAGTAGTAGTAGTTATATATGTACTGTATATGAATGTAGTAGTAGTAGTAGTTATATATGTAGTGTATATGACTATAGTAGTAGTAGTTATATATGTAGTATTTGTGAATATAGTAGTTCTATATGTAGTTATTATGTAGTATTTGTGAATATAGTAGTTCTATATGTAGTTATTATGTAGTATTTGTGAATATAGTAGTTCTATATGTAGTTATTATGTAGTATTTGTGAATATAGTAGTTCTATATGTAGTTATTATGTAGTATTTGTGAATATAGTAGTTCTATATGTAGTTATGTAGTATTTGTGAATATAGTAGTTCTATATGTAGTATTTGTGAATATAGTAGTTCTATATGTAGTTATTATGTAGTAGTTGTGAATATAGTAGTTCTATATGTAGGTGTTGTGTAGTATTTGTGAATATAGTATTTCTATATGTAGTTATGTAGAATTTGTGAATATAGTAGTTCTATATGTAGTTATTATGTAGTATTTGTGAATATAGTAGTTATTATGTAGTATTTGTGAATATAGTAGTTCTATATGTAGTTATTATGTAGTATTTGTGAATATAGTAGTTATTATGTAGTATTTGTGAATATAGAAGTTCTATATGTAGTATTTGTGAATATAGTAGTAGTAGTTCTATATGTAGTGCATATTAATATAGTAGTAGTAGTTCTATATGTAGTTATTATGTATTTGTGAATATAGTAGTTCTATATGTAGTATTTGTGAATATAGTAGTTCTATATGTAGTTATTATGTAGTATTTGTGAATATAGTAGTTATATATGTAGTTATTATGTAGTATCTGTGAATATAGTTGTTCTATATGTAGTTATTATGTAGTATTTGTGAATATAGTTGTTAATATGTAGTATTTGTGAATATAGTTGTTATTATGTAGTATTTGTGAATATAGTAGTTCTATATCTATATTATTTGTCTCCCCAGTTGAATATGAATTCGGCTCCCTCCTTCATCCATTTTCCATCTAAAGGGAAGCCTAAGAAGTCTGACTCCTATGAGCTGCAGGTCAGAGGCTTCGCTGCAGAACAACTGGCCCGCTGGGTCGGGGATCGCACTGACGTACAGGTAACACCTCGAACCACTTCACCTTTCAACTCTCACACTAGGTATCGGCGTGATGTATTATTTTGTGTTTATTCGTATAGATGTGGGTGATCAGTCTGACTGTGTCTCTCTCTGTGTAGATCCGCGTGATTCGTCCTCCTAACTATGCGGGGCCGTTGATGCTGGGATTCCTGCTGGCAGTGATAGGGGGACTGGCTTACCTCCGCAGAAACAACCTGGAGTTCCTCTACAACAACAACGTCTGGGCCTTCTCTGCTCTAGTAGGAACACACTGGTTCATTATTACTTCAAGCTGACTATCAAAGTTACGTATGAATAAGTGTTGAGTCATTGTCAACGGTTTGTGTTCTCTAGTGTTTCTGCCTGATCATGACTTCAGGTCAGATGTGGAACCACATTAGAGGACCTCCCTACGCCCACAAGAACCCCACCACTGGACAAGTGGTACGTCCCTCTCTGTCTCTGTCTCTGTGTCTGGAACGTATGTTTACGTGAACTTGACCAAGAAACTGAAGTTGAAATTGGGTTTCTATTTCAGGAACAAATCTTGCTTTTCAATGTTAGTCAGAAAGGATCTTGTTCAAAGCACCTTTTTATCAGTGCTGCATGATCGATAACTGCAGTTGTTTCTAATGTTGTTTCCCTGTTTGGCCTTCTAGCCGGGTTAGGGTTAGGGTTAGGGTCAGGTTAGGGTCAGGGTTAGGTTCAGGGTTAGGGTTAGGGTCAGGGTTAGGGTTAGGGTTAGGGTCAGGTTAGGGTTAGGGTCAGGGTTAGGGTCAGGGTTAGGGTCAGGGTTAGGGTTAGGGTCAGGTTAGGGTTAGGGTCAAGGTTAGGGTTAGGGTCAGGTCTCCCTCGCAAGAGGATTTAACTTCAATGGGTTTTACCTGCTTAAATAGCTTAAATAAATGGAAACGTTGCCAAAGCAAGTGAAATAGATAATAAACTAAAGTGAAATAAACAATAAAACAATTAACAAAAATTCCAAAAGAATAAAGACATTTCAAATATTATGTCTATATACAGTGTTGTAACGATGTCATATTATGTCTATATACAGTGTTGTAACGATGTCATATTATGTCTATATACAGTGTTGTAACGATGTCATATTATGTCTATATACAGTGTTGTAACGATGTCATATTATGTCTATATACAGTGTTGTAACGATGTCATATTATGTCTATATACAGTGTTGTAACGATGTCATATTATGTCTATATACAGTGTTGTAACGATGTCATACTATGTCTATATACAGTGTTGTAACGATGTCATACTATGTCTATATACAGTGTTGTAACGATGTCATACTATGTCTATATACAGTGTTGTAACGATGTCATACTATGTCTATATACAGTGTTGTAACGATGTCATACTATGTCTATATACAGTGTTGTAACGATGTCATACTATGTCTATATACAGTGTTGTAACGATGTCATACTATGTCTATATACAGTGTTGTAACAATGTCATACTATGTATATATACAGTGTTGTAACAATGTCATACTATGTCTATATACAGTGTTGTAACGATGTCATATTATGTCTATATACAGTGTTGTAACGATGTCATATGTCTATATACAGTGTTGTAACGATGTCATATGTCTATATACAGTGTTGTAACGATGTCATACTATGTCTATATACAGTGTTGTAACGATGTCATACTATGTCTATATACAGTGTTGTAACGATGTCATATTATGTCTATATACAGTGTTGTAACGATGTCATATTATGTCTATATACAGTGTTGTAACGATGTCATATTATGTCTATATACAGTGTTGTAACGATGTCATATTATGTCTATATACAGTGTTGTAACGATGTCATATTATGTCTATATACAGTGTTGTAACGATGTCATATTATGTCTATATACAGTGTTGTAACGATGTCATATTATGTCTATATACAGTGTTGTAACGATGTCATATTATGTCTATATACAGTGTTGTAACGATGTCATATTATGTCTATATACAGTGTTGTAACGATGTCATATTATGTCTATATACAGTGTTGTAACGATGTGCAAATAGTTAAAGTACAAAAGGGGAAATAAATCAACATAAATATGGGTTGTATTTACATGGTGTTTGTTCTTCACTGGTTGTCCTTTTCTTGTGACAACAGGTCACACATCTTGCTGCTGTGATGGAATACTGTGGTATTTCACCCAGTAGATATGGGAGTTTATCAAACTTGGGTTTGTTTTTAAATTCTTTGTGTATCTGTGTAATCTGAGGGAAATATGTGTCTCTAATATGGTTATACATTTGGCAGGAGGTTAGGAAGTGCAGCTCAGTTTCCACCTCATTTTGTGGGCAGTGTGCACATAGCCTGTCTTCTCTTGAGAGCCAGGTCTGACTACACCGGCCTTTCTCAATAGCAAGGCTATACTCACTGAGTCTGTACATAGTCAAAGCTTTCCTTAAGTTTGGGTCAGTCACAGTGGTCAGGTATTCTGCCACTGTGTGTCTCTGTTTAGGGTCAAATAGCATTCTAGTTTGCTCTGGTTTGTTGTAAATTCTTTCCAATGTGTCAAGTAATTCTCTTTTAGTTTTCTCATGATGTGGTTGGGTCTAATTGTGTTGCTGTCCTGGGGCTCTGTGGGTCTGTTTGGGTTTGTGAACAGAGGACCAGCTTGCTTAGGGGACTCTTCTCCAGGTTCATCTCTCTGTAGGTGATGGCTTTGTTATGGAAGGTTTGGGAATCACTTCCTTTTAGGTGGTTGTAGAATTTAACGGTTCTTTTCTGGATTGTGATAATTAGCAGGTATAGGCCTAATTCTGCTCTGCATGCATTGCTTGGAGAATTCTACAACCACCTAAAATATTTATGCATAATTCTGCATGCAGAGTCTCAATTTGGTGTTTGTCCCATTTAGTAAATTCTTAGTTGGTGAGCAGAACCCCAGACCTCACAACCATAGAGGGGAATGGGTTCTATAACTGATTCAAGTATTTTTAGCCAGATCCTAATTGGTATGTAGATTTTTATGTTAGAATCTCTCAGATCGTTCACAGTTTTGTGGCACCGATGTTTAGGCTGAGGTACGTAAAGATTTCTGTGTGCTCTAGGGCAACGGTGTCTAAATATAATTAGTATTTTTGGCCCTGGAAACATCCTTTTTTGGAACACCATTATTTTTGTCTTACTGAGATTCACTGACAGGGCCCAGGTCTGGCAGAATCTGTAGAGAAGATCTAGGTGCTGCTGTAGGCCCTCCTTGGTTGGGGACAGAAGCACCAGATCATTAGCAAACAGTAGACATTTGACTTCAGATTCTAGTAGGGTGAGGCCGGGTCCTGCAGACTGTTCTAGTGCCCTCGCCAATTAGTTGATATATATGTTAGAGGGTGGGGCTTAAGCTGCATCCATATCTCACCCCATGGCCCTGTGGAAAGAATTGTGTGTATTTATTGCCAATTTTAACAGCACACTTGTTGTTTGTGTACATGGATTTTATAATGTTGTATGTTTTTCCCCCAACACCACTTTCCATCAATTTGTATAGCAGACCCTCATGCCAAATTGAGTCAAAAGCTTTTTTGAAATCAACAAAGCCTGACACTTTGTCTTTGTTTCAGTTTGTTTGTTTGTCCATCAGGGTGTGCAGGGTGAATACGTGGTCTGTCGTACAGTCATTTGGTAAAAAGCCAATTTGACATTTGCTCAGTACATTGTTTTCACTGAGGAAATGAACTAGTCTGCTGTTAATGATAATGCAGAGGATTTTCCCAAGGTTGCTGTTGACTCATATCCCACGGTAGTTATTGGGGTCACATTTGTCTCCACTTTTGTGGATTGGGGTGATCAGTCCTTGGATCCAAATATTGGGGAAGATGACAGAGCTGAGGATGATGATGATGAATAGCCAATTGGAATTAGTGGTCTGTATATTTGATCATTTCATTGAGGATACCATCAACACCACAGGCCTTTTGGGGTTGGAGGGTTTTTATTTTGCCCTGTAGTTAATTCAATGTAATTGGAGAATCCAGTGGGTTCTGGACTTTAATAGTTGATTCTAGGATCTGCATTTGATCATGTATATGTATTTGCTGTTTGTTCTTTGTTATAGAGCCAAACAGATTGGAGAAGTGGTTTATCCAGACATCTCTGTTTTGGATTGATAACTCTTCATGTTTGTTTAGTGTTTTCCAATTTTCCCCGAAGTGGTTAGATTCTATGGATTCTTCAATTACATTGAGCTGGTTTCTGACGTGCTGTTCCTTCTTTTTCCGTAGTGTATTTCTGTATTGTTTTAGTGATTCACCATAGTGAAGGTGTATTTCTGTATTGTTTTAGTGATTCACCATAGTGAAGGTGTACTTCTGTATTGTTTTAGTGATTCACCATAGTGAAGGTGTACTTCTGTATTGTTTTAGTGATTCACCATAGGGAAGGTGTACTTCTGTATTGTTTTAGTGATTCACCATAGTGAAGGTGTATTTCTGTATTGTTTTAGTGATTCACCATAGTGAAGGTGTATTTCTGTATTGTTTTAGTGATTCACCATAGTGAAGGTGTATTTCTGTATTGTTTTAGTGATTCACCATAGTGAAGGTGTACTTCTGTATTGTTTTAGTGATTCACCATAGTGAAGGTGTACTTCTGTATTGTTTTAGTGATTCACCATAGTGAAGGTGTATTTCTGTATTGTTTTAGTGATTCACCATAGTGAAGGTGTATTTCTGTATTGTTTTAGTGATTCACCATAGTGAAGGTGTATTTCTGTATTGTTTTAGTGATTCACCATAGTGAAGGTGTATTTCTGTATTGTTTTAGTGATTCACCATAGTGAAGGTGTATTTCTGTATTGTTTTAGTGATTCGCCATAGTGAAGGTGTATTTCTGTATTGTTTTAGTGATTCGCCATAGTGAAGGTGTATTTCTGTATTGTTTTAGTGATTCGCCATAGTGAAGGTGTATTTCTGTATTGTTTTAGTGATTCGCCATAGTGAAGGTGTATTTCTGTACTGTTTTAGTGATTCTCCATAGTGAAGGTGTATTTCTGTATTGTTTTAGTGATTCACCATAGTGAAGGTGTATTTCTGTATTGTATTAGTGATTCACCATAGTGAAGGTGTATTTCTGTATTGTTTTAGTGATTCACCATAGTGAAGGTGTATTTCTGTATTGTTTTAGTGATTCACCATAGTGAAGGTGTATTTCTGTATTGTTTTAGTGATTCACCATAGTGAAGGTGTATTTCTGTATTGTTTTAGTGATTCACCATAGTGAAGGTGTATTTCTGTATTGTTTTAGTGATTCACCATAGTGAAGGTGTATTTCTGTATTGTTTTAGTGATTCACCATAGTGAAGGTGTATTTCTGTATTGTTTTAGTGATTCACCATAGTGAAGGTGTATTTCTGTATTGTATTAGTGATTCACCATAGTGAAGGTGTATTTCTGTATTGTATTAGTGATTCACCATAGTGAAGGTGTATTTCTGTATTGTATTAGTGATTCACCATAGTGAAGGTATATTTCTGTATTGTATTAGTGATTCACCATAGTGAAGGTGTATTTCTGTATTGTTTTAGTGATTCACCATAGTGAAGGTGTATTTCTGTATTGTATTAGTGATTCACCATAGTGAAGGTGTATTTCTGTATTGTTTTAGTGATTCACCATAGTGAAGGTATATTTCTGTATTGTATTAGTGATTCACCATAGTGAAGGCGTAGGCTCAGGTTTTCATCTGTCTCAATTCAATTCGCTTTATTGGCATGACGTAACACTGTACATATTGCCAAGGCGTACTTTGGAGATTAAGTGATACATTTACAATATTAACATACTTAAAATAATAATTACCATACTTTGAAATATATCAATTAGCATAGAGGACATGTGCATGTTGGTTGGTTGGTCTATCAGACACTGTTCCTCAATGTAGTGTTCTGCCAACCCACAGCTCTCTGTTCCTCCCCCAACAGGACGGGTAGCCTATCCTCATCAGAGAGGTCTTTGAAACTTGAATAATAGTTTCAAATGTGGGGACGTTACACTCTAATTGTTTCAGCCTGGTTTTCCTGTGTCTACCCTTCTCAATGGCAAGGCTGTGCTCACTGAGCCCCTCTGTCTCTGTATCTATCTCTGTGTTAATAACTGTGTCACTGTGTGTGTTGTTTCAGAGTTACATCCACGGCAGCAGTCAGGCCCAGTTTGTAGCAGAAACTCACATTGTGCTGCTCTTCAGTATCCTTTACACACCTGACCTCTAACCCTGTATGAGAGCCTCTCATTGGCTACAGCTTCTCTCTGTGACCCTTAACCTTCTGCCCCAGACTCTGCTGTTACCATGGGGATGGTGCTGTTGCACGAGGCTGCCACGTCTGATATGGACATTGGCAAGAGGAAAAGTATGTATCTGACTATCTGTCTGTCTGTCTGTCTGTCTCTCGGTCTGGCTGTCTTTCTCTCTCTGTCTCTCTCTGTCGCTCTCTCTCGGTCTCTGTCTCTCTCTTTCTCTTTCTGTCTGTCTCGCTCTCTCTCTGTTGCTCTCTCTGTCTCTCGCTCTCCCAACAAGTCAGTTTGTCGAATTTCTGCCCTGCTAGAGCTGCCATGGTTAACTGTAAGTGCCGTTATTGTGAAGTGGAAATGTCTAGGAGCCACAAGCAGCGAAGGGCTAGGCCAAACACGCTCACAGAACGGGACCACCGACTGCTGAAGCGCTTAAAAATCACCTGTCCTCGGTTGCAACACTCACTTCCGAGTTCCAAATGCCTCTGGATGCAACGTCAGCACAAGAACTATTAGTCAGGAGCTTCATGAAATGGGTTTCCATTGCCGAGCACCAGCTCACAAGCCTAAAATCACCAGACGCAATGCAGAGCGTCAGCTGGAGTGGTGTAAAGCTCGCCATTGTACTCTGGAGCAGTTGAAACACGCTCTCTGGACTGATGAATCACGCTTCACCATCTTGCAGTCCGACTGACAAATCTGGGTTTGGCGGATGCCAGGAGAACGCTACCTGCCCCAATGCATAGTGTTAACTGTAAAGTTTGGTGGTGGAGGAATAATGGTCTGGGGCTGTTTTTCATGGTTCAGGCCCCTTAGTTCCAGTGAAGGGAAATCTTAATGCTACAGCATACAATGACATTCTATACGATTCTGTGCTTCCAACTTTGTAGCAACAGTTTGGGGAAGGCCCTTTCCTGTTTCAGCATGACAATACCCCCGTGCACAAAGTGAGGTCCATACAGAAATGGTTTGTTGAGATCGGTGTGGAAGAACTTGACAGAGTGGAGGCTGTTATAGCAGCAAAGGGGGACCAACTCCATATTTTGTAAGGAGATGTTTGACGAGTAGGTGTCCACATACTTTTGGCCATGTAATGTATTAGTGTTTTATTTCCCATTAAAAATATATATTTTCAGAATTATTCCACTTTGACTATTTATTTTATTATTATTTTATTTTGTGCAGATCTTTGAAAAAAAATGACAAATCCATTTTAATCTCATTCATAATAAAAGGATGTGAATACTTCAGGCACTGTATCTCTCTCTCATCTCTACCTCTCTGTCTCTCTCTCTCATCTCTACCTCTTTATCTCTCTCTCATCTCTACCTCTCTGTCTCTCTCTCATCTCATCTCTACCTCTCTTTATCTCTCTCTACCTCTCTTTATCTCTCTCTCATCTCTACCTCTCTGTCTCTCTCTCTCATCTCTACCTCTTTATCTCTCTCTCATCTCTACCTCTCTCTCATCTCTACCTCTGTCTCTCTCTCTCTCTCTCATCTCTACCTCTCTGTCTCTCTCTCTCTCATCTCTACCTCTCTGTCTCTCTCTCTCTCATCTCTACCTCTGTCTCTCTCTCTCTCATCTCTACCTCTCTCTCTGTCTCTCTCTCTCTCATCTCTACCTCTCTCTCTGTCTCTCTCTCTGTCTCTGTCTCTCTCTCTCTCTCTCTCTCTCTCTCTCTCTCTCTCTCATCTCTACCTCTCTCTCTCTCTCTCTCTCTCTCTCATCTCTACCTCTCTCTCTGTCTCTCTCTCTCTCTCTCTCATCTCTACCTCTCTGTCTCTCTCTCTCATCTCTACCTCTCTCTCTGTCTCTCTCTCTCTCATCTCTACCTCTCTCTCTGTCTCTCTCTCTCTCTCTCATCTCTACCTCTCTCTCTGTCTCTCTCTCTCTTTTGAAGTAGCTGGTCCAGCTAGTCAAGTGCTTGATGAATAGGTGACACAGGTGGGCTAGAACTAACTCTCCCTCTGTCTCTCCCTCTGTCTCTTTCTCCCCCCTCTCTCTCTGTCTCTGGGTGTCTCTCCTCTCTCAAGTCATGTGTGTAGCAGGGATTGGTCTGGTGATGCTCTTCTTCAGTTGGCTGCTGTCCATCTTTAGAGCTAAATACCATGGATACCCATACAGGTAACGAACAAACAAACACACACACACAGATACACACTTGTTTTTCACTCCCTGCCGTCTGACTATAACTGGTTGTGTTTTACAGTTTCCTGTTGAGTTAGAGCTGGGAGGAAGAAGGAAAAAGAAGCATGGAAGTTCCAAAGTGCCTCTGACGTTTCACACACACCACACCACACACAATGTTCCTTTGGGTCTTATCTTCTGTTACTGGAAACTACCAGGACATTCACAAAGTTCACAATGGCTTTTTTATTAATAAATACTGTACATGAATAAATACATAATCCTTTAAATGTAGATATGGATGCGACCATTGACACCAGCACCAGACAGGTCATAACCGTCAGTCAGTACGCAACATGGTGGTGAGGATGGAATGATAAGGATGTTCTGTCTACATAGGGGAGGGGATAAGGATGTTCGATCTACATAGGGGAGGTAAGGGGATAAGGATATTCTATCTACATAGGGGAGGTGAGGGGATAAGGATGTTCTATCTACATAGGGGAGGTGAGGGGATAAGGATGTTCTGTCTACATAGGGGAGGTGAGGGGATAAGGATGTTCTATCTACATAGGGGAAGTGAGGGGATAAGGATATTCTATCTACATAGGGGAGGTGAGGGGATAAGGATGTTCTATCTACATAGGGGAGGGGATAAGGATGTTATATCTACATAGGGGAGGTGAGGGGTTAAGGATGTTCTATCTACATAGGGGAGGGGATAAGGATGTTCGATCTACATAGGGGAGGTGAGGGGATAAGGATATTCTATCTACATAGGTGAGGGGATAAGGATGTTCTATCTACATAGGGGAGGTGAGGGGATAAGGATGTTCTATCTACATAGGGGAGGTGAGGGGATAAGGATGTTCTATCTACATAGGTGAGGGGATAAGGTTGTTCGATCTACATAGGGGAGGTGAGGGGATAAGGATATTCTATCTACATAGGGGAGGTGAGGGGATAAGGATATTCTATCTACATAGGGGAGGTGAGGGGATAAGGATGTTCTATCTACATAGGGGAGGTGAGGGGATAAGGATGTTCTATCTACATAGGGGAGGTGAGGGGATAAGGATGTTCTATCTACATAGGGGAGGTGAGGGGATAAGGATGTTCTATCTACATAGGGAGGTGAGGGGATAAGGATGTTCTATCTACATAGGGGAGGTGAGGGGATAAGGATATTCTATCTACATAGGGGAGGTGAGGGGATAAGGATGTTCTATCTACATAGGGGAAGTGAGGGGATAAGGATATTCTATCTACATAGGGGAGGGGATAAGGATGTTCTATCTACATAGGGGAGGGGATAAGGATGTTCTATCTACATAGGGGAGGGAATAAGGATGTTCTATCTATATAGGGGAGGGGATAAGGATGTTCTATCTACATAGGGGAGGGGATAAGGATGTTCTATCTACATAGGGGAGGTGAGGGGATAAGGATGTTCTATCTACATAGGGGAGGAGATAAGGATGTTCTATCTACATAGAGGAAAGGGATAAAGATGTTCTGTTTACATAGGGGAGGGAGGATAAGGATGTTCTATCTACATAGAGGGGGGGTAAGGATGTTCTGTTTACATAGGGGAGGGGAGGGAGGATAAGGATGTTCTGTCTACATAGAGGGGGGGTAAGGATGTTCTGTTTACATAGGGGAGGGGAGGGAGGATAAGGATGTTCTGTCTACATAGAGGGGGGTAAGGATGTTCTGTTTACATAGGGGAGGGGAGGGAGGATAAGGATGTTCTATCTACATAGAGGAGGGGGGATAAGGATGTTCTATCTACATAGCGGAGGGGGGATAAGGATGTTCTATCTATATAGAGGAGGGGGGATAAGGATGTTCTATCTATATAGAGGAGGGGGGATAAGGATGTTCTATCTATGTAGAGGAGCGGAGGGTATTGATCTTTAGTGTATTGGTCTATGCAGTGTATTGGTCTATGCAGTGTATTGTCTATGCAATGTACTGGTCTATGCAGTGTATTGGTCTATGCAGTGTACTGGTCTATGCAGTGTACTGGTCTATGCAGTGTATTGGTCTGTGCAGTGTATTGGTCTATGCAGTGTATTGGTCTATGCAGTGTATTGGTCTGTGCAGTGTATTGGTCTATGCAGTGTATTGGTCTATGCAGTGTATTGTCTATGCAATGTACTGGTCTATGCAGTGTATTGGTCTATGCAGTGTACTGGTCTATGCAGTGTACTGGTCTATGCAGTGTACTGGTCTATGCAGTGTACTGGTCTGTGCAGTGTATTGGTCTGTGCAGTGTATTGGTCTGTGCAGTGTACTGAAGGTTGGGGTTAGAGAGAGTAGAGGGTCTATAACTGAGGGTTGGGGTTAGAGAGAGTAGAGGGTCTATAACTGAGGGTTGGGGTTAGAGAGAGGAGAGGGTCTATAACAGAGGGTTGGGGTTAGAGAGAGGAGAGGGTCTATAACTGAGGGTTGGGGTTAGAGAGAGGAGAGGGTCTATAACAGAGGGTTGTGGTTAGAGAGAGGAGAGGGTCTATAACAGAGGGTTGGGGTTAGAGAGAGTAGAGGGTCTATAACAGAGGGTTGGGGTTAGAGAGAGGAGAGGGTCTATAACAGAGGGTTGGGGTTAGAGAGAGGAGAGGGTCTATAACAGAGGGTTGGGGTTAGAGAGAGGAGAGGGTCTATAACAGAGGGTTGGGGTTAGAGAGAGGAGAGGGTCTATAACAGGGTTGGGGTTAGAGAGAGGAGAGGGTCTATAACAGAGGGTTGGGGTTAGAGAGAGGAGAGGGTCTATAACAGAGGGTTGGGGTTAGAGAGAGGAGAGGGTCTATAACTGAGGGTTGGGGTTAGAGAGAGGAGAGGGTCTATAACAGAGGGTTGGGGTTAGAGAGAGGAGAGGGTCTATAACTGAGGGTTGGGGTTAGAGAGAGCAGAGGGTCTATAACAGAGGGTTGGGGTTAGAGAGAGGAGAGGGTCTATAACAGAGGGTTGGGGTTAGAGAGAGGAGAGGGTCTGTAACAGAGGGTTGGGGTATGGAGGGTTATGGGATGTCTGAGCTCCTGTATGTCTCTGTCTTTCTCAGGTGGTTATGATACTTGTTGCCATTAAAGTGCCTTAATGACTATACCGTCTCCTGTGGACTTTTCCATTGTTCTGTTTCCTCACTATAGACCTGACACTTTAGCTTTGGAACTCCATGACAGAACAAACCGTCATTCTGTTACCAAACTTAGCATCTGCACTGTTCTTCAAGTACATGTGTTTTGGTGAAAAGTTCAATGAAAATTGTTAAAAGTAGTCCTTGTGCATACAGGTGTATGGTTTGTTAAACTTTGCAATCGTTGTTTGTTTGACATACATCATTCTGTTACTGTGGAAAAACCATTAGCATCTGTACTACACCCTGGCTGTCATCTGGCCCGGCAGCCTTTAGCCACCTATAACCCCCACTTCAGGACAGGAACCAATCAAACTACAAAGTGGAGTTGAAAAAGTAAAATCCACCCTTCAGAAACTGACCACCAAGATAACTCACCAGTCCCTGAATCAGACTGAGGAGAGACAGCAAGGCAGAGATGACAGAGAGCATCCACCGCTGCTTTTACCTGGAGAAACTTCCCCTGAGCCCAGTGAGATGACAGAGAGCATCTACCGCTGCTTTTACCTGCCAAAGCAGTTAGTCACTCACCTTTCTACAGATAACTGACAGTCTAGCCAGGTCTTGTGTCTGGAAATAGCCTCGGTTAGATAGTAAACTAGCCAACTTCTTTCACCAATTTTCTTCCGGCCGGCAGGTTACTTGCAGCTGCACTCCCAATTGATGATTACTATTGTGACATTCTGTGACATGCAATTCAGTTTGGCTTCAGTTGCTCTATAAACATACCCAGTGGTAACACACTGATGTCTTGAGAGAGAGAGAGAGAGAGAGAGAGAGAGAATCATTAGAAGCCCCCTCCTGCTGTTCAGATGTAATTTAAATACAGAACCCTCTGTATGCAAAGAATGATAAGACATGTAAAGAGTACAAAATGAAGCTCCTTATGGAAAATCAAGAGACACTTTTTGCTGACTGTTATAAAAATGGAAACATAGCAACCTCATCTTCCACACAGACCATCCCCTGGCATGGCAGAGGGCTGTGTTAGCACACTACCCCTCTGTTAAGAGAGGGGGTATTACAGATGGATGGAAACTTAGGATACTAGATGAGGATTAAATACAAGCATTTCTCCAGACTGTGCCTCAAAACCTGATGTCTACCTGGCCAACCGCTCCACCCTGGACTCAAACAGCCTTTACGACCAGGTCCACCTCTACAAGGCAGTAATCCCAACTTTTGCCAGGACACTAAAGGACATCACCCTCAACCGTAGGCCCAGCACCTCATATTTTATTTCACCTTTATTTAACCAGGCAGGCCAGTTGAGAACAAGTTCTCATTTACAACTGTGACCTGGCCAAGACAAAGCAAAGCAGTGCAACAACAACACAGAGTTACACATGAGATAAACAAACGTACAGTCAATAACACAATAGAGAATCTATATACAGAGTGCAAATGTAGTGCAAAATGCAGTAAGGTTAGGAAGACAATAAATAGGCCATAGTGGTGAAATAATTACAAATTAGAATTAACACTGGAGTGATAGATGTGCAAATGATGATGTGCAAATAGAGATACTGGGGTGCAAAAGAGCTCAAATAATAAATATGGGGATGAGGTAGTAGGGTGGGCTATTTACAGAAGGGCTGTATACAGGTGCAGTGATCGATAAGCAGCTCTGACAGCTGATGCTTAAAGTTATTGAGGGAGATGGGAACCTCCAGCTTCAAGGATTTTTGCAATTCGTTCCAGTCATTGGCAGCGGAGAACTGGAAGGAATGGCGGCCAAAGGAGGTGTTGGCTTTGGGGGTGACCAGTGAAATATACCTGCTGGAGCGCATGCTACGGGTGGGTGTTGCTATGGTGACCAGCGAGCTGAGATAAGGCGGGGATTTACCTAGTAAAGACTTAGATGACCTGGAACCAGTGGGTTTGGCGACAAATATGTAATGAGGGCCAGCCAACGAGAGCGTACAGGTCGCAGTGGTGGGTAGTATATGAGGCTTTGGTAACAAAACGGATGGCACTGTGATAGATTACATCCAATTTGCTGAGTAGAGAGTTGGAGGCTATTTTGTAAATGGCATCGCCGAAGTCAAAGATCGGTAGCATAGTCAGTTTTACAAGGGCATGTTTGGCAGCATGAGTGAAGGAGGCTTTGTTGCGAAATAGGAAGCCGATTCTAGATTTATTTTTGGATTCGAGATGCTTAATGTGAGTCTGGAAGGAGAGTTTACAGTCTAACCAGACACCTAGGTATTTGTAGGTATCCACGTATTCTACGTCAGACCCGTCGAGAGTAGTGATGATAGTCCGGTGGGCGGGTGCGGGCAGCGTTCGATTGAAAAGCATGCATTTAGTTTTACTAGCATTTAAGAGCAGTTGGAGGCCACAGAAGGAGTGTTGTATGGCATTGAAGCTTGTTTGAAGGTTAGTTAACACAGTATCCAAAGAGGGGCCAGATGTATACAGAATGGTGTCATCTGCGTAGAGATGGATCAGAGAGTCACCAGCAACGAGAGCAACATCGTTGATGTATATAGAGAATAGAGTCGGCCCAAGAATTGAACCCTGTGGCACCCCCATAGAGACTGCCAGAGGACCGGACAACAGGCCCTCTGATTTGACACACTGAACTCTATCTGAGAAGTAGGAGCGACAGAGCAACGGACACCCCACCTAGACCAGCGAGACACCCTCCCAGACCTGCAAGACCCCCTCCTGAAGGACCTGCACTGACAGGACCTACACCCAGACCACAGCATCACCAGCCACACCCCAACCAGATAACACCACCTCAAGCAAACCCTGGCCACACCCTATATAGGCCCCCACCATATCAGACCTATGCTCCTTCTGCCCACCCCATTCCCCCCGACCTCAACATGACAGCAGGACATATGCCCAGAAAGAAATTGAGAAACCTATCCAACCAAAAACATAGAGACCCAGAAAACTTGAGCCTACGCCTTCACTATGGTGAATCACTAAAACAATACAGTCATTGTAAGGGGTTTCATTCCCCCTCAAAGCAGGAAATGTATAATCGGAAACAGACTCTACGCCTCGATTCTTTTAATCCTGAAACGGCCGCAGAGACCCAACTCCCCCAGCAGCATAGGGACCGGTACACAGCGCCTTCCCCACAGCCCACAGGTCATTCACAGAGACTGCTGGCTCGAAATCATGAAAAGGCTTGTCAATCAGGTTTGCTGATTTAATGTGACGAGATATCTTAATATCTCCTTGGGTCAGATGCAGCACTGAGAAATGTTGAGACATCTTTCTCAAAAGGGGTCCTTTTGATAGATTCTCCTTGTGGGTGGTGACTGTTGCAGTCAGCGGTAGGAGACGACAGTATGGTCTGTGGAGACTGCACAGTTGCCTGTGACCATACCTGGTTGGTCTTCCAATCTATCAGAGGGATCAAACGATCCATCAAGTCTGCTCCGAGTAGCAGTGGTTCAGATTCGAGGCTGGTAACATACACAGGGTGAACAAGCGATACGTCTTGGAAGAGTATTTTTAGCATGCTTCGCTTTGTGACAGGCGAGGTAGCCTGAGTGACACCTCGAAGGGAAGTATCGTTATGTTCAAACGTTTAGCTAGGTTCAAACATTTTTGAGATCACACCAAATCAATTAGCGCATGACAGATTAAGCAGTCCTCCAGTCCTCCAGGACTGTTTCCAGGTATGACAGATTAACAGATTAAGCAGTCCTCCAGGACTGTTTTCAGGTATGGGCGCCTAAGAGTGACTTCATGGTTTTTGAGTGGAATCGGTTCTTGCAAAGTTTTCTCTTTTTCTTCTTCGCAACCTTTTTATCAGAGTCTATAGACAAAGACTGTGGGCTTGTGTCTTGATCTAGCGAGCCCTGGATAGGGTCTTGTGTCTTGATCTAGCGAGCCCTGGATAGGGTCTTGTGTCTTGATCTAGCGAGCCCTGGATAGGGTCTTGTGTCTTGATCTGGCGGGCCCTGGATAGGGTCTTGTGTCTTGATCTAACGAGCCCTGGATAGGGTCTTGTGTCTTGATCTGGCAGGCCCTGGATAGGGTCTTGTGTCTTGATCTGGCAGGCCCTGGATAGGGTCTTGTGTCTTGATCTGGCGAGCCCTGGATAGGGTCTTGTGTCTTGATCTGGCGGGCCCTGGATAGGGTCTTGTGTCTTGATCTGGCGGGCCCTGGATAGGGTCTTGTGTCTTGATCTAGCGGGCCCTGGATAGGGTCTTGTGTCTTGATCTAGCGGGCCCTGGATAGGGTCTTGTGTCTTGATCTAGCGGGCCCTGGATAGGGTCTTGTGTCTTGATCTAGCGGGCCCTGGATAGGGTCTTGTGTCTTGATCTAGCGGGCCCTGGATAGGGTCTGGAGTGAGAGCGGGAGTAATTTGATTGTTAACGTCCTTGCTAAGGGTGTTCCACGTCTAGTCAGAGTGACTTGTCTGGTTTATCTTTTTTTTTCTTCTTTACTTCTCTTAGCAGAGCTTTAAGAGAATATTCCAGTATGTTTCGGTCGTCATTGAACCCTTTGTCACCCTTGTGTTCTGACACTTCGTGTGGATGGGGTGCAGGAACGTAGTGGTCCGGTGCTCGTTCATCGTCATTACTTTTTGCAATTACTTTAAATTGTTAATCAACTTCCTGTATCTCTCTTAGGACCATGTATTAATCAACTACCTGTATCTCTCTTAGAATCATGTATTAATCAGCTACCTGTATCTCTCTTAGAACCATGTATTAATCAGCTACCTGTATCTCTCTTAGAACCATGTATTAATCAGCAACCTGTATCTCTCTTAGAACCATGTATTAATCAGCTACCTGTATCTCTCTTAGAACCATGTATTAATCAACTACCTGTATCTCTCTTAGAACCATGTATTAATCAGCTACCTGTATCTCTCTTAGAACCATGTATTAATCAGCAACCTGTATCTCTCTTAGAACCATGTATTAATCAGCAACCTGTATCTCTCTTAGAACCATGTATTAATCAACTACCTGTATCTCTCTTAGAACCATGTATTAATCAGCTACCTGTATCTCTCTTAGAACCATGTATTAATCAACTACCTGTATCTCTCTTAGAACCATGTATTAATCAACTACCTGTATCTCTCTTAGAACCATGTATTAATCAACTACCTGTATCTCTCTTAGAACCATGTATTAATCAGCTACCGGTATCTCTCTTAGAACCATGTATTAATCAGCTACCTGTATCTCTCTTAGAACCATGTATTAATCAACTACCTGTATCTCTCTTAGAACCATGTATTAATCAGCTACCTGTATCTCTCTTAGAACCATGTATTAATCAGCAACCTGTATCTCTCTTAGAACCATGTATTAATCAACTACCTGTATCTCTCTTAGAACCATGTATTAATCAGCTTCCTGTATCTCTGTTAGAACCATGCATTAATCAGCTTCCTGTATCTCTGTTAGAACTATGTATTAATCAGCTTCCTGTATCTCTGTTAGAACCATGTATTAATCAGCTTCCTGTATCTCTGTTAGAACCATGTATTAATCAGCTTCCTGTATCTCTGTTAGAACCATGTATTAATCCGATACCTGTATCTCTCTTAGAACCATGCATTAATCAGCTTCCTGTATCTCTGTTAGAACTATGTATTAATCAGCTTCCTGTATCTCTGTTAGAACCATGTATTAATCAGCTTCCTGTATCTCTGTTAGAACCATGTATTAATCAGATACCTGTATCTCTCTTAGAACCATGTATTAATCAGATACCTGTATCTCTGTTAGAACCATGTATTAATCAGATACCTGTATCTCTCTTAGAACCATGTATTAATCAACTACCTGTATCTCTGTTAGAACCATGTATTAATCAGATACCTGTATCTCTCTTAGAACCATGTATTAATCAGATACCTGTATCTCTGTTAGAACCATGTATTAATCAGATACCTGTATCTCTGTTAGAACCATGTATTAATCAGCAGAGCTGTACATGAAACAGAACACTCTGAATGCAATCACTGCACTTAGTACACAAACACACACAAACGTTCTCTGCACTCCACACTCACAGCACTTCAAACAAGCTTCCTGAATAATGATGAGCTCAAGGGACAATACACACACAGAACGGTGAAAGACCACCACTCAAAGGAGATGGAGAGGGATGGATGGATGGAGAGGGAGAGGTGGAGAGGGAGAGGTGGAGAGGGAGTGATGGAGGGGGAGTGATGGAGAGGGAGAGGTGGAGAGGGAGTGATGGAGAGGGAGAGGTGGAGAGGGAGTGATGGAGAGGGAGTGATGGAGAGGGAGTGATGGAGAGGGAGAGGTGGAGAGGGAGTGATGGAGAGGGAGTGATGGAGAGGGAGAGGTGGAGAGGGAGTGATGGAGAGGGAGTGATGGAGAGGTGGAGAGGGAGTGATGGAGAGGGAGTGATGGAGAGGGAGTGATGGAGAGAGTGAGAAAGCATTTGTCTTAGTTGAACCGAGATGAAGGGAGGAGTGTGGTGTGTTTCTGTTTGGAGTGGCATATGATTACCCTCTCATGTCTCCATCTCTCCATCCTTCCATCTCTCCCCTCCTCCCTCTCATGTCTCCATCTCTCCATCCTTCCATCTCTTCCCTCCTCCCTCTCATGTCTCTGTGTTTGGATCTCACAGTAATAACCTGTAGCATTCAGAGGCAGACTGACACATAGGCAGACCTCTATAGCACACACACACACACACATCCACACAGCTACGGAGAGAGTCTGTGGTTCAGTACTCAACGTTAGTACACAGTGAGTTGGTTTGAGGTTGTGTGACTGGTTGACTGGATGGGATGGGAAGTGTCTAGCATTCTACAAGGACAGACGGAGTATCAACTGAAAGGTGAGGAACTGAAAAGCCCACTTTCAACTTACTTATCGAAACCAAGTGCATCTCAAATGTGAAAGTATTTGTCTAAGGTTGAACCACTCCTCATTTCACACTCTTCTTCTCTTCTTCCCACTAGTCCTCTCCTCTTTTCCTCTCCCTCTCTCTTGCTCTCTTCTCTCCTTCTCCCCTTCTCTCCTCTCTCCTTCTCTCCTCTCTCCTTCTCCCCTTCTCTCCTCTCTCCTTCTCTCCTCTCTCCTTCTCTCCTCTCTCCTTCTCCCCTTCTCTCCTTCTCTCCTTCTCTCCTCTCATCTCTCTCGCTCTCCTTCTCTTTCCTCTCTCTTTCTACCCTCTCTCCTTTCTCTCCTCTCCTCTCCTCTCCTCTCCTCTCCTCTCCTCTCCTCTCCTCTCCTCTCCTCTCCTCTCCTCTCCTCTCCTCTCCTCTCATTCTCTCATTCTCTCCTCTCTCCTTCCCTCATCTTCTCTAATCTCTCCTTCTCTCTTCTCTCTTCTCTCTTCTCTCCTCTCTCCTTTTCTCCTCTCTTTCTCCTCTCCTCTCTCTCCTCCCTCTCTCCTCCTCTCTCCTCTCCTTCTCTTTATTTATCTTCTCTCCTCTCTCCTTCTCTCCTCTCTCCTTCTCTCCTCTCTCTCTCCTTTTCTCCTCCTCTACTCTCTCTCCTTTTCTCCTTCGCTCCTTCTCTCCTCTCTCCTTCTCTCCTCTCCTTCTCTCTCTTCTCTCTCCACTCACCTCTCTCCTCTCTCCTCTCTCCTCTCTCCTCTCTCCTCTCTCCTTCTCTCCTCTCTCCTCTCCTCTCTACTTCTCTCCTCTCTTCTCTCCTCTCTCCTCTCTCCTTCTCTTCTCTCTCCATCTATCCTCTCTCCTTCTCTCCTCTCTCCTCTCCTCTCTACTTCGCTCCTCTCTTCTCTCTCTCCTCTCTCCTCTCTCTTCTCTCCTCTCTCCTCCTTCTAACCTCTCCTCTCCCTTTCTATCCTCTCCTCACCTCTCCTGCTCTCCTTCTCTCCTCTCTCCTTCTAACCTCTCCTCTCCTCTCCTCTCCTCTCCTCTCCTCTCCTCTCCTCTCCTCTCCTCTCCTCTCCTCTCCTCTCCTCTCCTCTCCTCTCCTCTCCTCTCCTCTCCATCTCCTCTCCTCTCCTCTCCTTCTCATCTTCTCATCTTCTCTCCTCTCTCCTTCTCTCTCTTTATTTCTCCACACTCTTTCTCTCCTCTCTACCTCTCTCCTCTCTCCTTCTCTCCTCTCTCTTTCTCTCTCCTGTCTCCTTCTCACTCTCTCCTTCTTTCCTCTCTCATTGTCTCATCTCTCCTCTCTCCTTCTCTCTACTACTAATCATCTCCTCTCTCTCCTTCTCTCCTCCTCTTCTCTCCTTCTCTCCTCTCTCCTTCTCTCCTTCTCCTCTCTCCTTTTCTCCTCTCTCCTTTGCTCCTCTCTACTTCTCTCCTCTCCCCTTCTCTCCTCTCTCCTTCTCTCCTCTCTTCTCTCCTTCTCTCCTTTTCTCCTCTCTACTTTTCTCCTCTCTCTTTCTCTCCTCTCTCTTTTTCTTTCTCTTTCTCTCCTCTCTCTTTCTCTCCTTCTACACACTCTCTCTCCTTGTTTTTGTGACCAGGTGGTTGCTATGGTGTCCAAGGTTATCTCCATGGTAATGGCATTTTGTTGGTTACAGTTGGTTACGTTGTTGGATTGGCCGTGTCCTGGCTGACCTTCACACTGTGTGTTTGTAGATGACAGGGCAGGTGCTGGGTGAGGGTACTGAACTGGCATCTCAGAGGCTGTCAGTGAAGACATGGCTGGATGAGGAGTGTGAGAGAGCAGACAGCAACCTGAGTCATCTGAGTCGGTACGAACACACACACACACACACGCGCACACACACACACGTGCACACACACGTGCACATTTCTTTACCAGCAGCACACCACCCTGCATTCCACTGCTGGCTTTCCTCAACTGAAATAAAATACTCACATTTAGCAGCTGTTTTTGAAGGTTTAGCGAGATGCTTGAGTTCACAACAATATACACGAAGTTAATTATATTATAGAAATATTAGTACGAGCAATGTCGGAGTTCAGAGTATAAATATATATACGTATATGGATGTATATATATACAGCGGGTGAAATAAGTATTGAACACGTCACCATTTTTCTTAGTAAATATATTTCCAAAGGTGCTATTGACATGAAAGTTTCACCAGATGTTGGTAACAACCCAAGTAATCCATAAATACAAAGAAACCAAAACAAATAAGTTAAGAAATTAAATTATGTGTAATAATGTGAAATGACACAGGGAAAAAGTATTGAACACATGAAGAAAGGCAGGTTGAAAAAGGCATGGAAAGCCAAGACAACAGATGAAAACTATCAGTAATTAAAAAGCAATCCAGCCCCCTGTCAGTGCAAATTAATATCAGCTGGTTCAGTCCCATCTGATGGCCTACAAAAAGGTCTCATTGCCAAGGTGTTACACAAGACACATCTCATGATGGGTAAAAGCAAAGAGCTGTCTTAAGACATTCGCAACCTAATTGTTGCAAAACATAATGATGGCATTGGTTATAGGCGCATTTCTAAGCTTCTGAATGTTCCAGTGAGCACTGTTGGGGCCATAATACGGAAGTGGAAAGACAATAATTTCACCATAAATTTGCCTCAACCAGACTTGTGGAGAGCTTCAAAAAGACCTGCAATTAGCAGGTACTGTCGTCTCAAAGAAAACAGTAAGTAATGCACTCCACCTCCATGGCCTGTATGCACGCTCACCACGCAAGACTCCATTGCTGAAAAAAAAGCATGTTGAAGCTCGTTTAAAGTTTGCTGCACAACATTTGGAAAAGCCAGTGAAATACTGGGAGAATATAGAATATATGAGAGCAAAATTGAACTGTTTGGATGTCATAATACACACCATGTTTGGAGGAGAAATGGCACTGCACATCACCCTAAAAACACCATACCAACAGTGAAGTTTGGAGGTGGGAACATCATGGTGTGGGGCTGCTTTTCAGCAAATGGTACTGGCAAACTTCACATAATTGAAGGAAGGATGAATGGGCAAATTTACCGAGACATTCTAGACAAAAATCTGCTGCCATCTACCAGGATGATGAAGATGAAACGAGGGTGGACATTTCAGCAAGACAATGATCCCAAACACACAGCCAAGGAAACTCTCAATTGGTTTCAAAGAAAGAAAATAAAGCTGCTAGAATGGCCCAGCCAATCACCTGACTTAAATCCCATTGAAAATCTATGGAAAGAACTGAAGATCAAGATTCATAGAAGAGGCCCACGGAACCTTCAAGATTTGAAGACTGTTTGTGTGGAAGAATGGGCCAAAATCACACCAGAGCAATGCATGCGACTAGTTTCTCCATACAGGAGCGTCTTGAAGCTGTCATTACCAACAAAGGCTTTTGTAAAAAGTATTAAATAAATATCAGTAAGTGTGTTCAATACTTTTTCCCTGTGTCATTTCACATTATTACACATAACTTAATTTCTGAACTTATTTGTTTTGGTTTCTTTGTATGTATGGATTACTTGGGTTGTTACCTACATCTAGTGAAAATGTCATGTCAATAGCACCTTTGGAAATATATTTACTGAGAAAAATGGTGATGTGATCAATACTTATTTCACCCGCTGTATATATATATATATACAGTGCCTTTGTAAAGTATTCAGACCCCTTGACTTTTTCCACATTTTGTTATGTTTCAGCCTTATTCTAAATACAAAATAGAAATCCCTTCTTTACATAAGTATTCAGACCCTTTGCTATGAGACTCTAAATTGAGTTCAGGTGCATCCTGTTTCCATGGATCATCCTTGAGATGTTTCTACAACTTGATTGGAGTCCACCTGTGATAAACTCATTTGATTGGACATGATTTGGAAAGGCACACAACTGTCTATATAAGGTCACACAGTTGACAGTGCATGTCAGTACAAAAACCAAGCCATGATGTCGAAGGAATTGGCCTGAATGCCAATAGTCACGTCTGGAGGAAATCTGGCACCATCCCTACGGTGAAGCATGGTGGAGGCAGCATCATGCTGTGGGGATGTTTTTCAGCAGCAGGGACTGGGAGACTAGTCAGGATTGAGGCAAAGATGAACAGAGCAAAGTACAGAGAGATCCTTGATGAAAACCTGCTCCAGAGCACTCTGGACCTCAGACTGGGGCGAAGGTTCACCTTCCAACAGGACAACGACCCTAAGCACAGCCAAGACAACACAGGAGTGGCTTCGGGACAAGTCTCTGAATCTCTTTGAGTCTACCAGCCAGAGCCTGGACTTGAACCCGATCTAACATCTCTGGAGAGACCTGAAAATAGCTGTGCAGCGGAGCTCCTCATCCAACCTGACAGAGCTTGAGAGGATCTGCAGAGAAGAATGGGAGAAACTCCCCAAATACAGGTGTGTGTCACGCTCAGGTGTATAGAGACCAAGGCGCAGCACAGCAATAGTTCCACATCATTTATTAAGTATTCTAGACTTGACGTGAACTATACAAAATAACAACCATACATAAATAAATAACTGAAACACACTTCCTTTCGATACGGACATGTAGACAATGAACCAGGCCTATGGAGTGGGACATACGCACATAAGTAGGATCCCTAATTACAGACCATGCATAGCAGCTGCCTCTAATTAGGGATCCCACACACAACACCACACAGAAATAGAACATATAGAACTGTCAGACTCTGACCATAGAATTATAGAGAAGCAATAGGCTTCTCTATGGCCAGAGCCTGACAGTGTGCCAAGCTTGTAGCGTCATACCCAAGAATACTCAATGCTGTAATCGCTGCCAAAGATGCTTCAACAAAGTACTGAGTAAAAGGTCTGAATACTTATGTAAATATTATATTTCAGTTGTTTAATCATTATAAATTAGCAAATAATCGAAAATAAACATTTTTCACTTTGTCATTATGGGGTATTATGTGTATATTGATGTCATTATGGGGTATTGTGGGTAGATTGATGTCATTATGGGGTATTGTGTGTAGATTGATGTCATTATGGGGTATTGTGTGTAGATTGATGTCATTATGGGGTATTGTGTGTAGATTGATGTCATTATGGGGTATTGTGGGTAGATTGATGTCATTATGGGGTATTGTGTGTAGATTGATGTCATTATGGGGTATTGTGGGTAGATTGATGTCATTATGGGGTATTGTGTGTAGATTGATGTCATTATGGGGTATTGTGTGTAGATTGATGTCATTATGGGGTATTGTGTGTAGATTGATGTCATTATGGGGTATTGTGGGTAGATTGATGTCATTATGGGGTATTGTGTGTAGATTGATGTCATTATGGGGTATTGTGTGTAGATTGATGTCATTATGGGGTATTGTGTGTAGATGATGTCATTATGGGGTATTGTGTGTAGATTGATGTCATTATGGGGTATTGTGTGTAGATTGATGTCATTATGGGGTATTGTGTGTAGATTGATGTCATTATGGGGTATTGTGTGTAGATTGATGTCATTATGGGGTATTGTGTGTAGATTGATGTCATTATGGGGTATTGTGTGTAGATGATGTCATTATGGGGTATTGTGTGTAGATTGATGTCATTATGGGGTATTGTGTGTATATTGATGTCATTATGGGGTATTGTGTGTGTAGATTGATGTCATTATGGGGTATTGTGTGTAGATTGATGTCATTATGGGGTATTGTGTGTATATTGATGTCATTATGGGGTATTGTGTGTAGATTGATGTCATTATGGGGTATTGTGTGTAGATTGATGTCATTATGGGGTATTGTGTGTATATTGATGTCATTATGGGGTATTGTGTGTATATTGATGTCATTATGGGGTATTGTGTGTGTAGATTGATGTCATTATGGGGTATTGTGTGTAGATTGATGTCATTATGGGGTATTGTGTGTATATTGATGTCATTATGGGGTATTGTGTGTAGATTGATGTCATTATGGGGTATTGTGTGTAGATTGATGTCATTATGGGGTATTGTGTGTAGATTGATGTCATTATGGGGTATTGTGTGTATATTGATGTCATTATGGGGTATTGTGTGTAGATGATGTCATTATGGGGTATTGTGTGTAGATTGATGTCATTATGGGGTATTGTGTGTATATTGATGTCATTATGGGGTATTGTGTGTATATTGATGTCATTATGGGGTATTGTGTGTAGATTGATGTCATTATGGGGTATTGTGTGTATATTGATGTCATTATGGGGTATTGTGTGTAGATTGATGTCATTATGGGGTATTGTGTGTAGATTGATGTCATTATGGGGTATTGTGTGTATATTGATGTCATTATGGGGTATTGTGTGTATATTGATGTCATAATGGGGTATTGTGTGTAGATTGATGTCATTATGGGGTATTGTGTGTATATTGATGTCATTATGGGGTATTGTGTGTATATTGATGTCATTATGGGGTATTGTGTGTAGATTGATGTCATTATGGGGTATTGTGTGTAGATTGATGTCATTATGGGGTATTGTGTGTATATTGATGTCATTATGGGGTATTGTGTGTATATTGATGTCATTATGGGGTATTGTGTGTGTAGATTGATGTCATTATGGGGTATTGTGTGTAGATTGATGTCATTATGGGGTATTGTGTGTATATTGATGTCATTATGGGGTATTGTGTGTAGATTGATGTCATTATGGGGTATTGTGTGTAGATTGATGTCATTATGGGGTATTGTGTGTAGATTGATGTCATTATGGGGTATTGTGTGTATATTGATGTCATTATGGGGTATTGTGTGTAGATGATGTCATTATGGGGTATTGTGTGTAGATTGATGTCATTATGGGGTATTGTGTGTATATTGATGTCATTATGGGGTATTGTGTGTATATTGATGTCATTATGGGGTATTGTGTGTAGATTGATGTCATTATGGGGTATTGTGTGTATATTGATGTCATTATGGGGTATTGTGTGTAGATTGATGTCATTATGGGGTATTGTGTGTAGATTGATGTCATTATGGGGTATTGTGTGTATATTGATGTCATTATGGGGTATTGTGTGTAGATTGATGAGGAAAAAAATCTATTTTGTCCATTTTTAGAATAAGGCTGTAATAAAATGTGGGAAAAGTCAAGGGGTCTGAATACTTTTCAGATGTACTATTGTATATTACTAACCCTAACCCTATTGTATAGAGCAATAGTTGAAGAAGATGCCTGGAATACGATAGAATTGACTATAATACAGTATATAAATATGAAATGAGTAAAATAGTATGTAAACATTATTAAAGTGACTAATGTTCCTTTATTAAAGTGATCAGTGTTCCACGTCTATGTACATAGGGCAGCAGCCTCTAAGGTGCAGGGTTGAGTACCGGGTAAAAGCCGGCTAGTGACAGTGACTAAGTTCAGGGCTGGGTACCGGGTGGAGGCCGGCTAGTGACAGTGACTCATTTCAGGGCTGGGTACTGACTCCTCTAGCACTGAGATGCAGTGTCTTAGACCACTGAACCAGGTTGTCTGTAGTGACTCCTCTAGCACTGAGATGCAGTGTCTTAGACCACTGAACCAGGTTGTCTGTAGTGACTCCTCTAGCACTGAGATGCAGTGTCTTAGACCACTGAACCAGGTTGTCTGTAGTGACTCCTCTAGCACTGAGATGCAGTGTCTTAGACCACTGAACCAGGTTGTCTGTAGTGACTCCTCTAGCACTGAGATGCAGTGTCTTAGACCAATGTGCCATTTGGGAGCCCCTGATGGCCTTGAGATAGAAGCTGTTTTTCAGTCTCTCTGTTCCAGCTTTGATGCACCTGTACTGACCTTGCCCTCTGGATGACAGCGGGGTGAACAGGCAGAGGCTCAGATGGTTGATGTCCTTGATGATATATACACACATCCTCCATGTGTGCGTGTAGAGGCCAGTCTCTGCGTGATGACACGTTGTCAAACACTTGACCTGACAAACACCCTGTTTATTATTCATCCATGTGTGCATGTAGAGGCCAGTCTCTCTGTGATGACACATCGTCAGAACTACAACAGATGGCTGTCATTGACCGGAGAGGACTCACCTCCCAGAACTCCTTCAGAGGGAGAGGAGCCATGTCCAGGTGACACTTTTATATAGGAAGCTACACTGAACAAAATTATAAACTCAACATGTAAAGTGTTGGTTCCATTTTTCATGAGCTGAAATCCCAGACATTTTCCATATGGCACAAAAAGCTTATTTCTCTGAAATGACAGGAAGATGACAGGTGAGGCATATCAAGAAGCTGATTAAACAGCATGATCATTACACAGGTGCACCTTGTGCTGGGGACAATTAAAGCCCACTTTAAAATGAGCCGTTTTTCACAAAACACAATTCCACAGATGTCTCAAGTTTTGAGGGAGCCTGCAATTGGCATAGTGACAGTTGTGACTAGAGGAATGTCCACCAGAGCTTTTGCCAAATAATTGAATGTTCATTTTTCTCCTGTAAACTGCCTCCAATGTTGTTTTAGATAATTTGTCAGTACGTCCATCAACCCTCACAACCGCAGACCACATGGTCCAGGACCTCCATCTCCGCTGAGGAGTATTTCTGTCTGTATTAAACTCATTCTGATTGGCTGAGCCTGTCCTATGCTCTCCAAGGCCCACCCATGGCTGCACCCCTGCCCAGTCATTTGAAATTCATAGGTTAGGGCCTAATGAATTTATTTAAATAGACTGATTACCTTATGAACTATGTCAACTGCGTGTATACATTTTTCGATATAAATAATATGTAAATATTCTCTAACGTAGTACAATACAATGTTATATCACAATATCCTAATATATAGGTGTGCGTGTGAGTGTCCAGGTTGGTCAGCATGGTGGTGACTTTGAGAGAGTGGGCTCATAAGAGTTTGGTTGAGGAGCAGGAGAGACCTGATTCGTTCCTGGAGAGGTTCCGAGGTCCTGAGCTGCAGGCTCCGCCCAGCAGGATCAGCCAATCACGACCTGATGCTGAGCCCACGGACCGCAACGACCACATACACACGTATGACACTGTATGATTACCTCAATTCTGATTTGCTAGAAATAGTGACAATTCGTACGACTGTCAACTGATTAACATAGCCAAGCAATTCTTCTCTCTCTCTCTCTCTCTCTCTCTCTCTCTCTCTCTCTCTCTCTCTCTCTCTCTCTCTCTCTCTCTCCCTCTCTCTCCCTCTCTCCCTCTCTTTCTCTCTCCCTACCCTTCTCTCCCTCTCATTCGCTCTCTCTCACTACCCTTCTTTCTTTCTTTCTTTCTTTCTTTCTTTCTTTCTTTCTTTCTTTCTTTCTTTCTTTCTTTCTCTCTCTCTCTCTCTCTCTCTCTCTCTCTCTCTCTCTCTCCCTGTCTCTCTCTCTCTCTCTCTCTCTCTCCCTGTCTCTCTCTCTCTCTCTCTCTCACTCACTCACTCACTCACTCACTCACTCACTCACTCACTCACTCACTCACTCACTCACTCACTCACTCACTCACTCACTCACTCACTCACTCACTCACTCACTCACTCACTCACTCACTCACTCACTCACTCACTCACCCACTCACTCACTCACTCACTCACTCATCCATCCCCCCTCCTCTCCCATTCCTGCAGTAAGAGTCCAGGTATGTTGGTAGTATCTCCAGCTGATGATATCTATTACCACTGGCTCCTCATCATCTCCACCGCTGTGCTCTACAACTGGTGTCTCCTGGTGGCCAGGTATGGATTATTGCTGTGACTGTTGTAAGACTTCTTAATCGTCTGCTAGGCTAAATTAACAAGGCATGCATAGCTCACCACGTGATTCTCAAACAAAAGACTGGCCAAACTTGTGTTTCTAAAAGTGAATTCAAAGGCAATGTAGAATGACTGTATGAATAACTTTATAGCCTAATAATGCATTTAAAATTAATAATTAAAAAATTATTTCATTCTTATTTATTTCTTGGTAATTATTTGTATTTAAATTTCATTTTAAACAGCGAATTGTATAGGCATGTTCAGTGGCGATTTTAGCATCTAAATCTTGGTGGGGCAAAAAACTAAAAATGTGTGATTCATGCCATCAAGGCCACAACACAACACTAAACAATACATTAATCTCACTATAACGGTGACAAACGGTGCCCACAAACTGTTAGGACCGACATAAAGCTGTTCCAACAGCAGGGTCCCAACAGCAGAGTCCCAACACCTTACCACTGCTACACCTGGCTATCAGCAGAGTCCCAACACCTTACCACTGCTACACCTGGCTATCAGCAGAGTCCCAACACCTTACCACTGCTACACCTGGCTATCAGCAGAGTCCCAACACCTTACCACTGCTACACCTGGCTATCAGCAGAGTCCCAACACCTTACCACTGCTACACCTGGCTATCAGCAGAGTCCCAACACCTTACCACTGCTACACCTGGCTATCAGCAGAGTCCCAACACCTTACCACTGCTACACCTGGCTATCAGCAGAGTCCCAACACCTTACCACTGCTACACCTGGCTATCAGCGGAGTAACTACTCATTATGATGTATTGGTTAACCTAACTATAACTACTCATTATGATGTATTGGTTAACCTAACTATAACTACTCATTATGATGTATTGGTTAACCTAACTATAACTACTCATTATGATGTATTGGTTAACCTAACTATAACTACTCATTATGATGTATTGGTTAACCTAACTATAACTACTCATTATGATGTATTGGTTAACCTAACTATAACTACTCATTATGATGTATTGGTTAACCTAACTATAACTACTCATGATGATGTATTGGTTAACCTAACTATAACTAATCATGATGATGTATTGGTTAACCTAACTATAACTACTCATTATGATGTATTGGTTAACCTAACTATAACTACTCATTATGATGTATTGGTTAACCTAACTATAACTACTCATTATGATGTATTGATTGTTTTTTGCTTTTGAAGCAAAATTAATAATTATTGTTATTGTTATTATTATTATTATTATTATTATTAGGGTTATTATTATTATTATTATTATTGTTATTATTATTATTGTTATTATTATTGTTATTATTATTCGTGTTATTATTAGTTTTATTATTATTATTAGTGTTATTATTATTATTATTGTTATTATTGTTATTATTAGTGTTATTATTATTATTAGTGTTATTATTATTATTATTATCATTATTATTGTTATTATTAGTGGTATTATTAGTGTTATTATTATTATTATTATTATTATTATTATTATTATTATTGTGCTCCAACACAAAGCCCTGTTGTTGTTAGTAGCCTAAAGTCAAATTGAAATGAAGACTTTGAGATACGATAAAAACAAATAATTCTCAAACCCTGAACAATATGACATTTAATCCAAATAGACATTTTAAAAGGATGACCCTCCTCCAGTTTCCTCCAGGTAACAATGGTGTACATTTCAACCACTTCCCTATAGAGCTCCATGCTACAATGTGTCTCCAAACGAAGCCAGACAGTCTGGATCTTTCTTAACTCACCTTACAGTAATGTTGTTACAGTAATGTTGTTACAGTAATGATGTGTGTTCTGTGCAGGGCATGTTTTGATGAGCTCCAGACCAGTGGTGCCATCGTGTGGCTGGTGTTGGACTACCTGTGTGACGGTCTCTACATCCTGGACACGGCTGTCAGGCTACACACAGGTCAGAGGTCAATTGCCCACAATGTGTTTCTGTCTTGCATGGCTCTTTCTCAATTTGACTTTCCTTGATTCCTAACATCCCCTATTCTCACCTCCTCAAAGAGCATTGTAGGACAAGATCCACACTGAGTCTGTGTGATAGATAGATAGATAGATAGATAGATAGATAGATAGATAGATAGATAGATAGATAGATAGATAGATAGATAGATAGATAGATAGATAGATAGATAGATAGATAGATAGATAGATAGATAGATAGATAGATAGATAGATAGATAGAAATTTCATAAGGGTCTTCTACCCTGAGTCTGTCTGCTACCCTGAGTCTGTCTGCTACCCTGAGCGTGTGCACTACCTCTACCTGTGTAACTCTACCTCTACCTGTGTAACTCTACCTCTACCTGTGTAACTCTACCTGTGTAACTCTACCTCTACCTGTGTAACTCTACCTGTGTAACTCTACCTCTACCTGTGTATCTCTACCTGTGTAACTCTACCTCTACCTGTGTAACTCTACCTGTGTAACTCTACCTCTACCTGTGTAACTCTACCTGTGTAACTCTACCTCTACCTGTGTACCTCTACCTGTGTAACTCTACCTCTACCTGTGTATCTCTACCTGGGTAACTCTACCTGTGTATCTCTACCTGTGTACCTCTACCTCTACCTGTGTAACTCTACCTCTACCTGTGTATCTCTACCTGTGTATCTCTACCTGTGTAACTCTACCTGTGTAACTCTACCTGTGTAACTCTACCTCTACCTGTGTAACTCTACCTCTACCTGTGTAACTCTACCTGTGTAACTCTAGCTGTGTAACTCTACCTCTACCTGTGTAACTCTACCTCTACCTGTGTATCTCTACCTGTGTAACTCTACCTGTGTAACTCTACATGTGTAACTCTACCTCTACCTGTGTAACTCTACCTCTACCTGTGTAACTCTACCTGTGTAACTCTACCTCTACCTGTGTAACTCTACCTGTGTAACTCTACCTGTGTATCTCTACCTGTGTAACTCTACCTCTACCTGTGTACCTCTACCTCTACCTGTGTATCTCTACCTGTGTAACTCTACCTGTGTACCTCTACCTGTGTATCTCTACCTGTATAACTCTACCTCTACCTGTGTAACTCTACCTGTGTAACTCTACCTCTACCTGTGTAACTCTACCTGTGTAACTCTACCTCTACCTGTGTAACTCTACCTGTGTAACTCTACCTGTGTATCTCTACCTGTGTAACTCTACCTCTACCTGTGTACCTCTACCTCTACCTGTGTATCTCTACCTGTGTAACTCTACCTGTGTACCTCTACCTGTGTAACTCTACCTCTACCTGTGTATCTCTACCTGTATAACTCTACCTCTACCTGTGTAACTCTACCTGTGTAACTCTACCTGTGTAACTCTACCTGTGTAACTCTACCTAACTCTACCTGTGTACCTCTACCTGTGTAACTCTACCTGTGTAACTCTACCTCTACCTGTGTAACTCTACCTGTGTACCTCTACCTAACTCTACCTGTGTAACTCTACCTGTGTAACTCTACCTCTACCTGTGTAACTCTACCTGTGTACCTCTACCTAACTCTACCTGTGTACCTCTACCTCCACCTGTGTTACCAGGTTTCCTGGAGCAGGGTCTGTTGGTGAAGGACCTCTCTAAGCTGAGGGACAGTTATCTGAAGACGGTTCAGTTTAAGCTGGACCTGCTATCTATCCTGCCTACTGACCTGTTCTACCTGTCTCTGGGAATACACACTCCTCTCCTCCGCTTCAACAGACTGCTGCGGTTCAACCGCATGTTCGAGTTCTTCGACCGTACAGAGACCAGGACCAGCTACCCCAACGCCTTCCGCATCACTAACCTGGTCCTTTACATACTGGTACTACCACACACACACACCTTCCACATCACTAACCTGGTCCTTTACATCCTGGTACTACCCCCCCCCCCCCCCCCCCCACACACACCTTCCACATCACTAACCTGGTCCTTTACATACTGGTACTACCACACACACACCTTCCACATCACTAACCTGGTCCTTTACATCCTGGTACTACCACACACACACCTTCCACATCACTAACCTGGTCCTTTACATCCTGGTACTACCCCCCCCACACACACAACTTCCACATCACTAACCTGGTCCTTTACATCCTGGTACTACCACACACACACACCTTCCGCATCACTAACCTGGTCCTTTACATACTGGTACTACCACACACACACACCTTCCACATCACTAACCTGGTCCTTTACATACTGGTACTACCCCCCCCCCCCCACACACAACTTCCACATCACTAACCTGGTCCTTTCCATACTGGTACTACCCCCCCCCCCCCCCCCACACACACACGCCTTCCACATCATTAACCTGGTCCTTTACATCCTGGTACTACCACACACACACGCCTTCCACATCACTAACCTGGTCCTTTACATCCTGGTACTACCACACACACACACCTTCCACATCACTAACCTGGTCCTTTCCATACTGGTACTACCACACACACACGCCTTCCACATCACTAACCTGGTCCTTTACATCCTGGTACTACCACACACACACACCTTCCACATCACTAACCTGGTCCTTTCCATACTGGTACTACCACACACACACGCCTTCCGCATCACTAACCTGGTCCTTTACATACTGGTACTACCCCCCCCCCCACACACACACCTTCCACATCACTAACCTGGTCCTTTACATACTGGTACTACCACACACACACCTTCCACATCACTAACCTGGTCCTTTACATCCTGGTACTACCCCCCCCCACACACACACACCTTCCACATCACTAACCTGGTCCTTTACATCCTGGTATGACTCCAGCCACCCAAGTCATGGACTATTCTCACTGCTACCGCACAGCAAGAGGTACTAGGGCACTAAAGTCTAGTACCAACAGGACCCTGAACAGCTTCTTCCCCGAAGCCATAAGACTTCTAAACAAGACTGGTAAACAGCTGATCAAATGACTATCCGGACTACTGGAATTTACCCTTTTTCAAACTAACTCTCTTGCACTGACTCTACACACACTCACACACATACACACACTGACTCTACACACACTCACACACATACACACACTGACTCTACACACACTCACACACATACACACACTGACTCTACACACACTCACACACATACACACACTGACTCTACACACACTCACACACATACACACACTGACTCTACACACACACTCACACACACACTGACTCTACACACACACTCACACATACATACACTGACTCTACACACACTCACACACATACACACACTGACTCTACACACACTCACACACACACTGACTCTACACACACTCACACACATACACACACTGACTCTACACACACACTCACACACACACTGACTCTACACACACACTCAGACATACATACACTGACTCTACACACACACACACACACACACACTCACACACACACACACACACACACACACACATACATACATACATACATACATACATACATACATACATACATACATACATACATACATACATACATACATACATACATACATACACACACTGACTCTACACACACACACACACATACATACACACACACTCACACACATACACACACTGACTCTACACACACACATACATTTTTTATTTTTATTTTTTTATTTCACCTTTATTTAACCAGGTAGGTCAGTTGAGAACTAGTTCTCATTTACAACTGTGACCTGGCCAAGACAAAGCAAAGCAGTGCGACAAAAACAACACAGAGTTACACAGTAAACAAACGTAGTCAAAAACACAATAGAAAATCTATATACAGAGTGCAAAATGTACACTGGAGTCATTTACCAGACACTCCAGAGTGACTTAAAGGGACAATTAGGGTTAAGTGTCTTTATCAACGGCACATTGTCAGATTTTTCACCTAGTCGGCTTGGGGATTTGAACCAGCGACCTTTCGTTTACTGTCCCAATGCTCCTAACCGCTACATAGCAAAACATACTAAATGCCTGAACATTGATGACTTTTTGCAAATTCAATTCATTTTCCAACGTCATCGCATTTTTGGGGTTGAAATGACGTGGAAACAATCCTGATTCAATCCGTTTTTTGGATCAAGATCCATCAGTAACATCATAACAGAGTCGGTAACACAAGTAAATAACATTTCCCTGTTAGTCTACACCTGTAGAGGGTGTCAATGTACACCACACTGTGTGATTTAACCCTGACCTACTGTCTTTCCTCCAGGTGATCATCCACTGGAACGCCTGTATTTACTACTCCTTCTCCAAGGCCCTGGGACTGGGGTCCGACTCCTGGGTGTACCCCAACCAGACCACTCTGTCCCGGGGTTACATCTACTGCCTCTACTGGTCCACACTCACCCTCACCACCATAGGAGAAACACCACCACCCGTACGAGATGAGGAGTTCCTCTTCGTGGTCTTTGACTTCCTGGTGAGTGTATAATGGAACCCTGTACCATAAACCCTATTCCCTAGATAGTGCACTACTTTATGTCTGACATGGAACCCTTGAGTCCTCATCTTGATGCTAGGTGGGGGTAGAGTCCTCTTATCTTGATGCTAGGTGGGGGTAGAGTCCTCTTATCTTGATGCTAGGTGGGGGTAGAGTCCTCTTATCTTGATGCTAGGTGGGGTAGAGTCCTCTTATCTTGATGCTAGGTGGGGGTAGAGTCATCTTATCTTGATGCTAGGTGGGGGTAGAGGCCTCTTATCTTGATGCTAGGTGGGGGTAGAGTCCTCTTATCTTGATGCTAGGTGGGGGTAGAGTCCTCTTATCTTGATGCTAGGTGGGGGTAGAGTCCTCTTATCTTGATACTAGGTGGGGGTAGAGTCCTCTTATTTTGATACTAGGTGGGGGTAGAGTCCTCTTATCTTGATGCTAGGTGGGGGTAGAGTCCTCTTATCTTGATGCTAGGTGGGGGTAGAGTCCTCTTATCTTGATGCTAGGTGGGGGTAGAGTCCTCTTATCTTGATGCTAGGTGGGGGTAGAGTCCTCTTATCTTGATGCTAGGTGGGGGTAGAGTCCTCTTATCTTGATGCTAGGTGGGGATAGAGTCCTCTTATCTTGATACTAGGTGGGGGTAGAGTCCTCTTATCTTGATGCTAGGTGGGGGTTGAGTCCTCTTATCTTGATGCTAGGTGGGGGTAGAGTCCTCTTATCTTGATGCTAGGTGGGGGTAGAGGCCTCTTATCTTGATGCTAGGTGGGGGTAGAGTCCTCTTATCTTGATAATAGGTGGGGGTAGAGTCCTCTTATCTTGATGCTAGGTGGGGGTAGGGTCCTCTTATCTTGATGCTAGGTGGGAGTAGAGTCCTCTTATCTTGATGCTAGGTGGGGGTAGAGTCCTCTTATCTTGATACTAGGTGGGGGTAGAGTCCTCTTATCTTGATGCTAGGTGGGAGTAGAGTCCTCTTATCTTGATGCTAGGTGGGGGTAGAGTCCTCTTATCTTGATGCTAGGTGGGGGTAGAGTCCTCTTATCTTGATACTAGGTGGGGGTAGAGTCCTCTTGTCTTGATACTAGGTGGGGGTAGAGTCCTCTTATCTTGATGCTAGGTGGGGGTAGAGTCCTCTTATCTTGATGCTAGGTGGGGGTAGAGTCCTCTTATCTTAATGCTAGGTGGGGGTAGAGGCCTCTTATCTTGATGCTAGGTGGGGGTAGAGTCCTCTTATCTTGATACTAGGTGGGGGTAGAGTCCTCTTATCTTGATGCTAGGTGGGGTTAGAGTCCTCTTATCTTGATGCTAGGTGGGGGTAGAGTCCTCTTATCTTGATACTAGGTGGGGGTAGAGTCCTCTTATCTTGATGCTAGGTGGGGGTAGAGTCCTCTTATCTTGATGCTAGGTGGGGGTAGAGTCCTCTTATCTTGATACTAGGTGGGGGTAGAGTCCTCTTATCTTGATGCTAGGTGGGGGTAGAGTCCTCTTATCTTGATGCTAGGTGGGGGTAGAGTCCTCTTATCTTGATACTAGGTGGGGGTAGAGTCCTCTTATCTTGATGCTAGGTGGGGGTAGAGTCCTCTTATCTTGATGCTAGGTGGGGGTAGTGTCCTCTTATCTTGATGCTAGGTGGGGGTAGAGTCCTCTTATCTTGATGCTAGGTGGGGGTAGAGTCCTCTTATCTTGATGCTAGGTGGGGGTAGAGTCCTCTTATCTTGATGCTAGGTGGGGGTAGAGTCCTCTTATCTTGGTACTAGGTGGGGGTAGAGTCCTCTTATCTTGATACTAGGTGGGGGTAGAGTCCTCTTATCTTGATGCTAGGTGGGGGTAGAGTCATCTTATCTTGATACTAGGTGGGGGTAGAGTCCTCTTATCTTGATACTTTGTGGGGGTAGAGGCCTCTTATCTTGATGCTAGGTGGGGGTAGAGTCATCTTATCTTGATGCTAGGTGGGGGTAGAGTCCTCTTATCTTGATACTAGGTGGGGGTAGAGTCCTCTTATCTTGATGCTAGGTGGGGGTAGAGTCCTCTTATCTTGATGCTAGGTGGGGCTAGAGTCCTCTTATCTTGATACTAGGTGGGGGTAGAGTCCTCTTATCTTGATGCTAGGTGGGGGTAGAGTCCTCTTATCTTGATACTAGGTGGGGGTAGAGTCATCTTATCTTGATGCTAGGTGGGGGTAGAGTCATCTTATCTTGATACTTTGTGGGGGTAGAGGCCTCTTATCTTGATGCTAGGTGGGGGTAGAGTCATCTTATCTTGATGCTAGGTGGGGGTAGAGTCCTCTTATCTTGATACTAGGTGGGGGTAGAGTCCTCTTATCTTGATGCTAGGTGGGGGTAGAGTCCTCTTATCTTGATGCTAGGTGGGGGTAGAGTCCACGCTGTGCATGGTAACAGAGGACAACGCTGTGCATGGTAACAGAGGACAACGCTGTGCATGGTAACAGAGGACAACGCTGTGCATGGTAACAGAGGACAACGCTGTGCATGGTAACAGAGGACAACGCTGTGCATGGTAACAGAGGACAACGCTGTGCATGGTAACAGAGGACAACGCTGTGCATGGTAACAGAGGACAACGCTGTGCATGGTAACAGAGGACCACGCTGTGCATGGTAACAGAGGACAACGCTGTGCATGGTAACAGAGGACAACGCTGTGCATGGTAACAGAGGACAACGCTGTGCATGGTAACAGAGGACAACGCTGTGCATGGTAACAGAGGACAACGCTGTGCATGGTAACAGAGGACAACGCTGTGCATGGTAACAGAGGACAACGCTGTGCATGGTAACAGAGGACAACGCTGTGCATGGTAACAGAGGACCACGCTGTGCATGGTAACAGAGGACAACGCTGTGCATGGTAACAGAGGACAACGCTGTGCATGGTAACAGAGGACAACGCTGTGCATGGTAACAGAGGACAACGCTGTGCATGGTAACAGAGGACAACGCTGTGCATGGTAACAGAGGACAACGCTGTGCATGGTAACAGAGGACAACGCTGTGCATGGTAACAGAGGACAACGCTGTGCATGGTAACAGAGGACAACGCTGTGCATGGTAACAGAGGACAACGCTGTTCATGGTAACAGAGGACAACGCTGTGCATGGTAACAGAGGACAACGCTGTGCATGGTAACAGAGGACAACGCTGTGCATGGTAACAGAGGACAACGCTGTGCATGGTAACAGAGGACAACGCTGTGCATGGTAACAGAGGACAACGCTGTGCATGGTAACAGAGGACAACGCTGTGCATGGTAACAGAGGACAACGCTGTGCATGGTAACAGAGGACCACGCTGTGCATGGTAACAGAGGACAACGCTGTGCATGGTAACAGAGGACAACGCTGTGCATGGTAACAGAGGACAACGCTGTGCATGGTAACAGAGGACAACGCTGTGCATGGTAACAGAGGACAACGCTGTGCATGGTAACAGAGGACAACGCTGTGCATGGTAACAGAGGACAACGCTGTGCATGGTAACAGAGGACAACGCTGTGCATGGTAACAGAGGACAACGCTGTGCATGGTAACAGAGGACAACGCTGTGCATGGTAACAGAGGACAACGCTGTGCATGGTAACAGAGGACAACGCTGTGCATGGTAACAGAGGACAACGCTGTGCATGGTAACAGAGGACAACGCTGTGCATGGTAACAGAGGACAACGCTGTTCATGGTAACAGAGGACAACGCTGTGCATGGTAACAGAGGACAACGCTGTGCATGGTAACAGAGGACAACGCTGTGCATGGTAACAGAGGACAACGCTGTGCATGGTAACAGAGGACAACGCTGTGCATGGTAACAGAGGACAACGCTGTGCATGGTAACAGAGGACAACGCTGTGCATGGTAACAGAGGACAACGTTTCCAGTCTACGATGCTTAATGAGCACAAACAAAGCAACTGGGCTGGATAACCTTCCTGCTAGATTCATAAAGGCTTGAGTCACTGCTAAAATTATAACGCATATTATAAACCTTTCTATTAGTAGTGGAACTTTTCCCAATGATCTCAGAACAGCCCGGATGGTTCCGCTCCATAAGAAGAGCAGTAAAACAAACGTAGGAACCTACCTGCCTGTGTCCATCCTCAGAACCTGATCCAAACCTGTTGAGAGATTAGTTTTTAATCAACTTGAGGGAAACCTTCTTGAGCACAAACTTCTTTATGAAGTCCAATCTGGCTTTAGAACAGCTTATTCCACTGATACTCGCCTTATCCATCTTTCTGACCACATCAAGCAGGAATGTGAGAAGGGGAACTATACAGGTATGGTCGTGTTAGACTTGCAGAAAGCTTTTGACTCTGTGGACCATGATATTCTCCTGATGAAACTGAAATGTATGGGTCTAATTGATGTATCAAGGAATTGGTTTAGGTCTTATCTGAACAACAGAACACAAGTATGTCAAGTTGGTGATGTTCTGTCAGAGGCCAAAGCAATATCCTGAGGAGTACCGCAGGGATCAATTTCTTATTTACGTTAATGATATGCCAGATACAGTAAAGTGCAAACTCCTGCTTTATGCTGATGACTCAGCCATACTGGTATCAGGGAAGGATACAGTTTACATAGAGGAGACCCTGAGTAAGGAATTGCATTTTGTTAGAGATTGGTTGACTGACATCAAACTGTCGCTACATTTGGGAAAAACTGAATCGATGTTGTTTGGAACAAAACGTAGATTGCTTAGGGCTGACAAGATAAAGGTAACCTGTGCAGGTAAGGAGATTGAATCTAAAACAAGTGTAACTTATCTTGTCCTTAGATCAATCTTTTCTGGAGAACTGATTGTTTAGAAAATTCTTTCTAAAATGGCGAACAAATTGAAACAAATTGAAAACACTAGATATTTGAACATCAAAGTTAAGAAACTGCTTGTCTCAACCTTGATTCAGTGTCATGCCTGCTCAGCTTGGTATCATTAACATATTGGGTATGTTGATCCTACAACATTAACATATTGGGTATGTTGATCCTAGATCATTAACATATTGGGGATGTTGATCCTAGATCATTAACATATTGGGTATGTTGATCCTACAACATTAACATATTGGGTATGTTGATCCTACAACATTAACATATTGGGTATGTTGATCCTACAACATTAACATATTGGGTATGTTGATCCTAGATCATTAACATATTGGGTATGTTGATCCTACAACATTAACATATTGGGTATGTTGATCCTAGATCATTAACATATTGGGTATGTTGATCCTAGAACATTAACATATTGGGTATGTTGTTCCTACAACATTAACATATTGGGTATGTTGATCCTACAACATTAACATATTGGGTATGTTGATCCTAGATCATTAACATATTGGGTATGTTCCTAGGTGGGCGTGTTGATATTCGCCAGCATTGTGGGGAACGTGGGAGCCATGATCTCCAACATGAATGCTACGCGGGCAGAGTTCCAGAGCCGCATCGACCAGGTCAAACACTACATGCAGTTCAGACATGTCAGCCGCGACCTGGAGCACCGTGTCATTCGCTGGTTCGACTACCTCTGGACCAATCAGAAGGCAGTAGACGAACAGGAAGTGCTGAAGAGCCTGCCCAATAAGCTGAGGGCTGAGATCGCTATCAATGTGCACCTGGAGACTTTGAAGAAGGTAGAACACACACCCTCTCCTCGTCTCCTCCCTCTGTCTCTTTCCCCCTCTCTTTTGATGTGTATCTTCCAGGACTGTGAGGAATGGTTTCTAGTTAGTATTGAAGCTGTTTCTCCTTCTTTCTCTCTCTCTCTCTCCTTCTCTCCTCTCTCTTTCTTTCTCTCTCTCTCTGCTCTCTCTCTCTCTCTCTCTCTCTGCTCTCTCACTCTCTCTCTCTCTCTCTCTCAATGAAATTTCCCCCCCTGGGGATCAATAAAGTACCTATCTATCTATCTATCTATCTATCTATCTATCTATCTATCTATCTATCTATCTATCTATCTATCTATCTATCTATCTATCTATCTATCTATCTATCTATCTATCTATCTATCTATCTATCTATCTATCTATCTATCTATCTATCTATCTATCTATCTATCTATCTATCTATCTATCTATCTATCTGCTCGCTCTCTCGCTCTCTCACTCTCAATTTAATTTAAGGGCCTTTATCTACATGGGAAACATATGTTTACATTGGCAAAGCAAGTGAAATAGATAATAAACAAAAGTGAAATAAACAATTAAAATGTATATATACAGTGTCGTAACAATGTGCAAATAGTAATATCTCTCTCTCTCTCCTCTCTCTAAATCTCTCTCTCTCTCTCTCTCTGCATGCTGGGAGCGGAAGTGAGTCGAGTGTTTGGTGCATGGTTGTGAGAGCGACTGGTTTTCCAACTGCTTTGCTACGGTTTGTCTTTTTTGAATGTTCACAGTTTTCACATTATTTAGCATTACATTACACTATAGAGTGGTGTTTTGGTATAGTTGTTTGAAAGGGTGAGGGCGTCCGCCAGCTTTAGGCTGGTTGATATGGAAACTCAAGGTGGAAAGGGGGTGGATTTTGATCAACTCACCAGGAGGCATGGGGTGAAGATTGTACCCTGATTGCCTGCTCAGTGGAAGAGGATCGGTAGTTGGTTATAAGTGCGTAAAATCAGCTGGTTTTGTATTGTTACTATTGTATTGTTTTAGGACAGTGTAGATAAAGTACATACGTTAGTCGAACAGGGTATAACGCTTCAAGACACTCATACAAGTGTTTTCCCTTTGGTTAATCCGGCGAGGAAGGGAACCCTTTCTAATGTTCCACCTTTCCTTAGAGATGCCGCGTTGGAAAGACAACTTTCACGACACGGTCAACTGGTCTCGGAGATTAAGAAACTTTCAATGGGGGGGAAATCTCCCTTAATGTCACATGCCGTTTCGCACAGGAGACAAGTATATATGATTTAGAAAGATGATCATGATGATATGAACATAGTTTTTAAGTTCAAGATAGAGGGGTTTGATTATGTCATTTTCGCTGAGTCACTATTAATAGAGGTGGAAATGACGACTTTGGAAGATGAGGGTGTTTTCATAATACCTGCTACCAAGCGGAAACCAGAGAACAACTCAGATTTCAGAATCTAACAGAATTATAAAGAGAAGAACTTAAAACTAAACAATCAATGGAAAACACCAGTGAAGACGTAACTAGTACAGCTGACGAATCGTCTGCTTCTGATAGTGAGGGCGGCTTTTCTGATTCGTCCACACAGAGTGGGAGGGGCTTGGAGGGTGGTTACACCATAGAAATGATTCAAACATTTTTAAGGAGTACAAAAGGGAAGGAAAATGTGCATGTAGAAGAACATTTTCCTGATCCTAATGTTTTCATCCGGTCTGCAAGTTCTTTCATGAAAAACGTTGGCGAGTCACTGACTTCGCAAGAAGGTTATAGGTTGATTTTCTTTTTTTTAAGTTGAAAAACCAACAATTTGCAAATGAAGTTGAAATGTCACAGTCATAAGTACTGCAGGTTGTAGTTTTATTTAGTGAACAGGTTTAGTTTCTTTTTCATTTCTATCATGCAGGACATTAAGTTCTCCTCTTTAAACATCCATGTGCAAGAAACATTAAAACAAGAACTATGTTTTATGAACTGCTGAAGATGAAAGGTATAGATGTAGGGTTTGTAGAAGAAACACATAGTGATGCGGGTAATGAGGTGGAATGGAAGAGACAGTGGGAAGGACAGGTGGTCCTCAGTCACAAGACTAACATGAGTGCAAGTGTACCTTATTTTCTAAGACTTTTACACCCACAGATTATAAGGTGGAAGAGGTAGTGCAGGTTAGACTGCTCAAGGAAAAAGCAGAAATGTCAAATATTATCATGGTTATTATTCATGTCTATCCACCAGTGGGGGCAGTAGAGAGAATGTTATAATGGTTATTATTCATGTCTATCCACCAGTGGTGGCAGTAGGGAGAATGTTATAATGGTTATTATTCATGTCTATCCACCAGTGGGGGCAGTAGAGAGAATGTTATAATGGTTATTATTCATGTCTATCCACCAGTGGTGGCAGTAGGGAGAATGTTATAATGGTTATTATTCATGTCTATCCACCAGTGGTGGCAGTAGGGAGAATGTTATAATGGTTATTATTCATGTCTATCCACCAGTGGGGGCAGTAGAGAGAATGTTATAATGGTTATTATTCATGTCTATCCACCAGTGGTGGCAGTAGGGAGAATGTTATAATGGTTATTATTCATGTCTATCCACCAGTGGGGGCAGTAGAGAGAATGTTATAATGGTTATTATTCATGTCTATCCACCAGTGGTGGCAGTAGGGAGAATGTTATAATGGTTATTATTCATGTCTATCCACCAGTGGGGGCAGTAGAGAGAATGTTATAATGGTTATTATTCATGTCTATCCACCAGTGGGGGCAGTAGAGAGAATGTTATAATGGTTATTATTCATGTCTATCCACCAGTGGTGGCAGTAGAGAGAATGTTATAATGGTTATTATTCATGTCTATCCACCAGTGGTGGCAGTAGAGAGAATGTTATAATGGTTATTATTCATGTCTATCCACCAGTGGTGGCAGTAGAGAGAATGTTATAATGGTTATTATTCATGTCTATCCACCAGTGGGGGCAGTAGGGAGAATGTTATAATGGTTATTATTCATGTCTATCCACCAGTGGTGGCAGTAGGGAGAATGTTATAATGGTTATTATTCATGTCTATCCACCAGTGGGGGCACTAGAGAGAATGTTATAATGGTTATTATTCATGTCTATCCACCAGTGGGGGCAGTAGAGAGAATGTTATAATGGTTATTATTCATGTCTATCCACCAGTGGGGGCACTAGAGAGAATGTTATAATGGTTATTATTCATGTCTATCCACCAGTGGGGGCAGTAGAGAGAATGTTATAATGGTTATTATTCATGTCTATCCACCAGTGGGGGCAGTAGAGAGAATGTTATAATGGTTATTATTCATGTCTATCCACCAGTGGTGGCAGTAGAGAGAATGTTATAATGGTTATTATTCATGTCTATCCACCAGTGGTGGCAGTAGAGAGAATGTTATAATGGTTATTATTCATGTCTATCCACCAGTGGTGGCAGTAGAGAGAATGTTATAATGGTTATTATTCATGTCTATCCACCAGTGGTGGCAGTAGAGAGAATGTTATAATGGTTATTATTCATGTCTATCCACCAGTGGGGGCAGTAGAGAGAATGTTATAATGGTTATTATTCATGTCTATCCACCAGTGGTGGCAGTAGAGAGAATGTTATAATGGTTATTATTCATGTCTATCCACCAGTGGGGGCAGTAGAGAGAATGTTATAATGGTTATTATTCATGTCTATCCACCAGTGGTGGCAGTAGAGAGAATGTTATAATGGTTATTATTCATGTCTATCCACCAGTGGTGGCAGTAGAGAGAATGTTATAATGGTTATTATTCATGTCTATCCACCAGTGGTGGCAGTAGGGAGAATGTTATAATGGTTATTATTCATGTCTATCCACCAGTGGTGGCAGTAGAGAGAATGTTATAATGGTTATTATTCATGTCTATCCACCAGTGGGGGCAGTAGAGAGAATGTTATAATGGTTATTATTCATGTCTATCCACCAGTGGGGGCAGTAGAGAGAATGTTATAATGGTTATTATTCATGTCTATCCACCAGTGGTGGCAGTAGAGAGAATGTTATAATGGTTATTATTCATGTCTATCCACCAGTGGTGGCAGTAGAGAGAATGTTATAATGGTTATTATTCATGTCTATCCACCAGTGGGGGCAGTAGAGAGAATGTTATAATGGTTATTATTCATGTCTATCCACCAGTGGGGGCAGTAGAGAGAATGTTATAATGGTTATTATTCATGTCTATCCACCAGTGGGGGCAGTAGAGAGAATATTAAACTCTCAGACACAATAACAAACTGCAGTGGGGAGGAATATCTGTTTATTGGTGGTGATTTTAATTGCACTGAAAAAGAGAGAGACAGGAATCATGTTGAACCTCATATGGCATCCCGCCGTAGCTTTGTTCGCTTAGTAGAAACCCATGATCTATGTGATGTATAGTGTAGCTTACATGGAACTGATAGACAATATACTAATAACATGTAAGAGACAACTCCATCTCTCTAGCCAAGCTAGACAGGGTGTATTGTTTTGAGCATCACTCTCAAGTCTTTATAAGTTGTTATTCAACCCCAGTAGGGTTTTCAGATCACAGTCTAGTCACAGCTGTACTCTTTGTTAATTCTGTGAAGCCCAGGCATTTGAATACCTCCCTATTAGGTGATGCTCATTTTAACAAGGGTTTTTGTTATTTTTTGGAGAGATCGTCTTTTCACCTCCCTTCAGAAGTGGTGGGATGTGGGTAAAGTTAAAATTCAGGACAACCAACACTACCAGGAGGTGGGCTGGGGGAATACCAACCCTACCAGGAGGTGGGCTGGGGGAATACCAACACTACCAGGGGGTGGGCTGGGGGAATACCAACACTACCAGGGGGTGGCCTGGGGGAATACCAACACTACCAGGGGGTGGGCTGGGGGAATACCAACACTACCAGGAGGTGGGCTGGGGGAATACCAACACTACCAGGGGGTGGGCTGGGGGAATACCAACACTACCAGGAGGTGGGCTGGGGGAATACCAACACTACCAGGAGGTGGGCTGGGGGAATACCAACACTACCAGGAGGAGGGCTGGGGGAATACCAACACTACCAGGAGGTGGCCTGGAGGAATACCAACACTACCAGGAGGTGGGCTGGGGGAATACCAACACTACCAGGAGGTGGGCTGGGGGAATACCAACACTACCAGGAGGAGGGCTGGGGGAATACCAACACTACCAGGAGGTGGGCTGGGGGAATACCAACATTACCAGGAGGTGGCCTGGGGGAATACCAACACTACCAGGGGGTGGCCTGGGGGAATACCAACACTACCAGGGGGTGGGCTGGGGGAATACCAACACTACCAGGAGGTGGGCTGGGGGAATACCAACCCTACCAGGAGGTGGGCTGGGGGAATACCAACACTACCAGGAGGTGGGCTGGGGGAATACCAACCCTACCAGGAGGTGGGCTGGGGGAATACCAACACTACCAGGAGGTGGGCTGGGGGAATACCAACCCTACCAGGAGGTGGGCTGGGGGAATACCAACACTACCAGGAGGTGGGCTGGGGGAATACCAACACTACCAGGAGGAGGGCTGGGGGAATACCAACACTACCAGGTGGTGGGCTGGGGGAATACCAACACTACCAGGAGGTGGGCTGGGGGAATACCAACACTACCAGGAGGTGGCCTGGGGGAATACCATCCCTACCAGGAGGTGGGCTGGGGGAATACCAACCCTACCAGGAGGTGGGCTGGGGGAATACCAACACTACCAGGAGGAGGCCTGGGGGAATACCAACACTACCAGGAGGTGGGCTGGGGGAATACCAACACTACCAGGAGGTGGGCTGGGGGAATAACAACACTACCAGGAGGTGGGCTGGGGGAATACCAACACTACCAGGAGGTGGCCTGGGGGAATACCAACACTACCAGGGGGTGGGCTGGGGGAATACCAACACTACCAGGAGGTGGCCTGGGGGAATACCAACACTACCAGGGGGTGGGCTGGGGGAATACCAACACTACCAGGAGGTGGCCTAGGAGAATACCAACACTACCAGGAGGTGGGCTGGGGGAATACCAACACTACCAGGAGGTGGCCTGGGGGAATACCAACACTACCAGGAGGTGGGCTGGGGGAATACCAACACTACCAGGAGGAGGGCTGGGGGAATACCAACACTACCAGGAGGAGGGCTGGGGGAATACCAACACTACCAGTAGGTGGGCTGGGGGAATACCAACCCTACCAGGAGGAGGGCTGGGGGAATACCAACACTACCAGGTGGTGGGCTGGGGGAATACCAACACTACCAGGAGGAGGGCTGGGGGAATACCAACCCTACCAGGAGGTGGGCTGGGGGAATACCAACACTACCAGGTGGTGGGCTGGGGGAATACCAACCCTACCAGGAGGTGGGCTGGGGGAATACCAACACTACCAGGTGGTGGGCTGGGGGAATACCAACACTACCAGGAGGTTGGCTGGGGGAATACCAACACTACCAGGAGGTGGGCTGGGGGAATACCAACACTACCAGGAGGTGGGCTGGGGGAATACCAACCCTACCAGGAGGTGGGCTGGGGGAATACCAACACTACCAGGTGGTGGGCTGGGGGAATACCAACCCTACCAGGAGGTGGGCTGGGGGAATACCAACACTACCAGGAGGTGGGCTGGGGGAATACCAACACTACCAGGAGGAAGGCTGGAGGAATACCAACACTACCAGGAGGCTCAAATGGAATAGAAGGGGGTTTAAATATCTAGGGGTGTTTTTGGGGGATGATGAAATAATGGGGAAGGGGTTCTATAAACGGTACAGAGGAGATGAGGGAGATGGAGGTGGTTGATACCACGTATGTCATATAGGGGGAGAGCTCTGGTAGTCAACAACCTGGTGGCTTCTGCTCTTTGGCACCGGTTAGCAGTTTGGACCCCCTTCAGGACTGCTGGCCAAAATATAAGATGCTGTAGTGTAAATGTTTTCTAGAATGTGACAGGTTTAACCCACTTTTTCTTGTTTTGGAATGCTTGTTCAGAAAAGTGGTTATCTGTACTCCAGAAAGTTTAGGTCAAAATGTCAACAGCTACATGTTCTGGTAGGCTAGGCTAAATGTCCATATATTTGAGTAGGACACGCAAAATTGAAAATGGAGAAGGACCCCTACTGGAAGGAGGCAATAACAAAAGCAAGAATCAAGCTGGATTATGGGTATTTTAGAGAAATGGGTCATATACAGGGGTTTGTAGAAACATGGGGAGGTGGACTGTGTATGATGCTGGGGGAGGAATTAAGATTTGTTGATGTATTAAGTTAAGAAATATAATTCACCGTAGGACGTTGCCATGGTGACTCTGTGTTTGTCCTGATGGTTGTGTGTTATTGTATTGGTGTAGTTGTTATAACCAACTGTTGAAAAAATAACTATTGGAAAAACCAGTTTTTGCATCTTAAATTGATACAATAAAGGTGTGTTAAAACTCTCTCTCTCTCTCTCTCTCTCTTCTCCTTCTCGCTCTCACTGTCTCGCTCTCAATTTAATTTAAGGGCCTTTATTGGTATGGAAAACATATGTTTACATTGGCAAAGCAAATAGATAATAAACAAAAGTGAAATAAACAATAAAAATGTATAAATGTACACTGGGGGCCTAAAGTTTGGAATATTACTCATTCAAGGGTTTGTCTTTATTTGCACAATTTTTTACATTGTAGAATAAAAGTGAAGACATCAAAACTATGAAATAACACATATGGAATCATGTAGTAACCAAAAAAGTGTTAAACAAATCAAAATATATTTTATATTTGAGATTCTTCAAAGTAGCCACCCTTTGCTTTGATGACAGCTTTACACACTCTTGGCATTCTCTCAACCAGCTTCATGAGGACCGACACAGGAATGCAAGACCCAGAAATACCTCTGCTGCAGAGGATAAGTTCATTCGTGTTACTACATGATTCCATGTGTTATGTCATAGTTTTGATGTCTTCACTTTTATTCTACAATGTAAAAAATTGTGCAATTAAAGAAAAAGAAACATGCTTTATACTTTTTGGGTGGAATGGGGCATTCCTGTCATTATGTTAAGCTCTCTGAATTCCCTAAGGCATTTGCCAATTTTTACCGCACACTTGTTGTTTGTGTACATGGATTTTATAATGTCGTATGTTTTTCCCCCAACACCACTTTCCATCAATTTGTATAGCAGACCCTCATGCCAAATTGAGTCAAAAGCGTTTTTGAAATCAACAAAGCATGAGAAAACATTGCCTTTGTTTTGGTTTGTCTGTTTGTCAATTAGGTTGTGCAGGGTGAATACGTGGTCTGTCGTACGGTCATACGCATATCCCACGGTAGTTATTGGGGTCAAATTTGTCTCCACTTCTGTGGATTGGGGTGATCAGTCCTTGGTTCCAAATATTGGGGAAGATGCCAGAGCTAAGGATGATGGGTTGGAGGGTTTGTATTTTGTCCTGTAGTTCATGCAATGTAATTGGAGAATCCAGTGGGTTCTAATAGTCTTTAATAGTTGATTCTAAGATCAAATCAAATTTTATTGGTCACATACACATGGTTCGCAGATGTTATTGCGGGTGTAGCGAAATGCTTGTGCTTCTAGCTCCGACAGTGCAGTAATATCTAACAATAATATCTAACAGTTTCACAACATATAACACACATAAATCTAAGTAAGAAAGGATTGAGAATACAGCGGGTGAAATAAGTATTGAACACGTCACCATTTGTCTCAGAAAATATATTTCCAAAGGTGCTATTGACATGAAAGTTTCACCAGATGTTGGTAACAACCCAAGTAATCCATACATACAAAGAAACCAAAACAAATAAGTTCAGAAATTAAGTTATGTGTAATAATGTGAAATGACACAGGGAAAAAGGATTGAACACATGAAGAAAGGGAGGTTCAAAAAGGCATGGAAAGCCAAGACAACAGCTGAAAACTATCAGTAATTAAAAAGCAATCCAGCCCCCTGTCAGTGCAAATTAATATCAGCTGGTTCAGTCCCAACTGATGGCCTACAAAAAGGTCTCATTGCCAAGGTGTCACACAAGACATCTCATGATGGGTAAAAGCAAAGAGCTGTCTCAAGACCTTCGCAACCTAATTGTTGCAAAACATAATGATGGCATTGGTTATAGGCGCATTTCTCAGCTTCTGAATGTTCCAGTGAGCACTATACATCTCCTATACATTTCATTATAAATGTTCTCACATTGTCCGGGAATTAGTCTAGATTATTATCGGAAGCTACCCGGAACAAAGCCCAGTCCACATGATCAAAATAATCCTGGAGCGTGGATTCCGATTGGTCAGACCAGCGTTGAATGGACCGTATTACGGGTACTTGCTGATGGAGTTTCTGCCTATAGGAGGGGAGGAGCAAAATGGAGTCATGGTCTGATTTGCCAAAAGGGGCGCGGGGGAGGGCCTTGTAACCATTCTGGAGGTTTGAATAACAGTGATCCAGAATTTTACCGGCTCGAGTGTTAGTCTATATGCTGGTAGAGCTTCGGCAGCCTAGTCGTGAAATTTGCTTTGTTAAAATCCCCAGCTACAATAAATGCAGCCTCAGGATATGTGGTTTCCAGTTTACATTAAGTCCAGTGGTATCAAACGTGGTATCAGCTTGAGGGGTGATACTGTATATACGACTGTAGCAATGATGGCAGAGAATTCCCTCGGGAGGAAGAACGGTCGGCATTTGATTGTGAGATGTTAGGTGAACAGAAGGACTTGAATTCCTCTATGCTATCACATAAATCATTAATCATGAAACATACACCTCCACCCTTCTGCTTCCAGGAGAGATGTTTATTCCTGTCGGCGCAATGTACTGAAAACCCAACTGGCTTTACGGAGTCAGACAGAACATTTCTAGAAAGCCATGTTTCTGTGAAGCAGAGTATATTGCAGTCCCTAGTGTCTCTGAAAAGAGACTCTCGCCCGGAGCTCATCAACCTTATTATCCAGAGATTGGACATTAGTGAGTAAAACACTCAGGAGCGGTGAGAGAGATTGAGATCTGTATTTGATCATGTATATGTATTTGCTGTTTGTTCTTTGTTATAGAGCCAAACAGATTGGAGAAGTGGTTTATCCAGACATCTCTGTTTTGGATTGATAACTCTTCATGTTTGTTTAGTGTTTTCCAATTTTCCCAGAAGTGGTTAGAGTCTATGGATTCTTCAATCTTTCACTTCCTCCTCCTCCTCTCTCTCTCAATCTCTCTCACTCAATCTCTCACCTTTCTTTCTCTCTCTCTCTCAATCCTTTCTCTCTCTCTCTCTCTCTCTCTCTCTCCTTTCTCTCTCTCTCCTTTCTCTATCCTTTCTCTCTCTCTCTCTCTCTCACCTTTTTTTCTCTCTCTCTCTCAATCCTTTCTCTCTCTCTCTCTCTCTCTCTCTCTCTCTCTCTCTCTCTCTCTCTATCCTTTCTCTCTCTCTCTCTGTTCAATTAATTATTCAATTAAATTCACTTTATACTTTATAAATCAAAGTAAGGCATTAAATATGTCAGGCACTGTCCCTCAACTTGTGTCAGGCAGCAACATAGCATGCTGCCAGCGCACAGCTGTCCATGTCTTCCCCCAAAAGGATCGGCAGCCTTTCTATTTCAGAGAGGTCCTCAAAGCCTCGGACTACTGGTTCGAATTTGGGGAAGTGACTCTCTCTGATGGTTTTACATTTTTCACATTTTGTGAGGAAGTGCAGCTCTGTCTCAGGTTCTGTTTTGGTGCAGTGGTTGCACAGCCTTTCTTCTACAGGGAGACAGTTTTTCCTGTGTCTACCCTTCTCAATAGCAAGGCTGTGCTCGCTGAGTCTGTACTTTATCAAGGTTTTCCTGAGGTTCTCTCCTCTCTCTCTCTCTCTCTCTCTCTTTCTCTCTCTCTCTCTTTTCTCCTCCTATCTGTTTCTCTCTATCCCCCATTTTTCTAGGTGCGTATCTTCCAGGACTGTGAGGCAGGCCTGCTGGTAGAGTTGGTGTTGAAGCTGCGTCCCCAGGTCTTCTCTCCAGGAGATTATATCTGTCGTAAAGGAGACATCGGGAAGGAGATGTACATTATTAAAGATGGTCGTCTGGCAGTGGTGGGAGATGATGGAGCTACTCAGCTGGCCATGCTCACCTCAGGAAGCTGCTTCGGGGAGATCAGGTAGGTGTGTGTGGGGGGTGGGAGTGTGTGTTAGTGTGTGTGGGGAGTGTGTGTTAGTGTGTGTGGGGAGTGTGTGTTAGTGTGTGTTAGTATGTGTGGGGGTGGGAGTGTGTGTTAGTGTGTGTTAGTATGTGTTAGTGTGTGTTAGTGTGTGTTAGTATGTGTTAGTGTGTGTTAGTGTGTGTTAGTGTGTGTTAGTGTGTGTTAGTGTGTGTTAGTGTGTGTGGGGAGTGTGTGTTAGTGAGTGTTAGTGTGTGTTAGTGTGTGTTAGTGTGTGTGGGGAGTGTGTGTTAGTGTGTGTTAGTGTGTGTTAGTGTGTGTTAGTGTGTGTGGGGAGTGTGTGTTAGTGTGTGTTAGTGTGTGTTAGTGTGTGTTAGTGTGTGTTAGTGTGTGTTAGTGTGTGTTAGTGTGTGTGGGGAGTGTGTGTTAGTGTGTGTTAGTGTGTTAGTGTGTGTTAGTGTGTGTTAGTGTGTGTGGGGAGTGTGTGTTAGTGTGTGTGGGGAGTGTGTGTTAGTGTGTGTGGGGAGTGTGTGTTAGTGTGTGTTAGTGTGTGTTAGTGTGTGTTAGTGTGTGTTAGTGTGTGTTAGTGTGTGTTAGTGTGTGTGGGGGGGGGGAGTGTGTGTTAGTGTGTGTTAGTGTGTGTTAGTGTGTGTGGGGAGTGTGTGTTAGTGTGTGTTAGTGTGTGTTAGTGTGTGTTAGTGTGTGTTAGTGTGTGTGGGGAGTGTGTGTTAGTGTGTGTGGGGAGTGTGTGTTAGTGTGTGTTAGTGTGTGTTAGTGTGTGTGGGGAGTGTGTGTTAGTGTGTGTTAGTGTGTGTTAGTGTGTGTGGGGGGTGTGTGTTAGTGTGTGTTAGTGTGTGTTAGTGTGTGTTAGTGTGTGTTAGTGTGTGTTAGTGTGTGTTAGTGTGTGTGGGGAGTGTGTGTTAGTGTGTGTTAGTGTGTGTTAGTGTGTGTTAGTGTGTGTTAGTGTGTGTGGGGAGTGTGTGTTAGTGTGTTAGTGTGTGTGGTTAGTGTGTGTTAGTGTGTGTGGGGAGTGTGTGTTAGTGTGTGTTAGTGTGTGTTAGTGTGTGTGGGGGGTGTGTGTTAGTGTGTGTTAGTGTGTGTTAGTGTGTGTTAGTGTGTGTTAGTGTGTGTTAGTGTGTGTTAGTGCGTGTGGGGAGTGTGTGTTAGTGTGTGTTAGTGTGTGTTAGTGTGTGTTAGTGTGTGTGGGGAGTGTGTTAGTGTGTGTTAGTGTGTGTTAGTGTGTGTGGGGAGTGTGTTAGTGTGTGTTAGTGTGTGTTAGTGTGTGTTAGTGTGTGTTAGTGTGTGTTAGTGTGTGTTAGTGTGTGTGGGGGGGGGGGAGTGTGTGTTAGTGTGTGTTAGTGTGTGTTAGTGTGTGTTAGTGTGTGTGGGGAGTGTGTGTTAGTGTGTGTTAGTGTGTGTTAGTGTGTGTTAGTGTGTGTTAGTGTGTGTGGGGAGTGTGTGTTAGTGTGTGTGGGGAGTGTGTGTTAGTGTGTGTTAGTGTGTGTTAGTGTGTGTGGGGAGTGTGTGTTAGTGTGTGTTAGTGTGTGTTAGTGTGTGTGGGGGGTGTGTGTTAGTGTGTGTTAGTGTGTGTTAGTGTGTGTTAGTGTGTGTTAGTGTGTGTTAGTGTGTGTTAGTGTGTGTGGGGAGTGTGTGTTAGTGTGTGTTAGTGTGTGTTAGTGTGTGTTAGTGTGTGTTAGTGTGTGTGGGGAGTGTGTGTTAGTGTGTTAGTGTGTGTGGTTAGTGTGTGTTAGTGTGTGTGGGGAGTGTGTGTTAGTGTGTGTTAGTGTGTGTTAGTGTGTGTGGGGAGTGTGTGTTAGTGTGTGTTAGTGTGTGTTAGTGTGTGTGGGGGGTGTGTGTTAGTGTGTGTTAGTGTGTGTTAGTGTGTGTTAGTGTGTGTTAGTGTGTGTTAGTGTGTGTTAGTGCGTGTGGGGAGTGTGTGTTAGTGTGTGTTAGTGTGTGTTAGTGTGTGTGGGGAGTGTGTTAGTGTGTGTTAGTGTGTGTTAGTGTGTGTGGGGAGTGTGTTAGTGTGTGTTAGTGTGTGTTAGTGTGTGTTAGTGTGTGTTAGTGTGTGTGGGGGGGAGTGTGTGTTAGTGTGTGTTAGTGTGTGTTAGTGTGTGTTAGTGTGTGTTAGTGTGTGTTAGTGTGTGTTAGTGTGTGTTAGTGTGTGTTAGTGTGTGTGGGAGGTGGGAGTGTGTGTTAGTGTGTTAGTGTGTGTTAGTGTGTGTGGGGAGTGTGTGTTAGTGTGTGTGGGGGGTGTGTGTTAGTGTGTGTGGGGGGTGTGTGTTAGTGTGTTAGTGTGTGTTAGTGTGTTAGTGTGTGTTAGTGTGTGTGGGGAGTGTGTGTTAGTGTGTGTGGGGGGTGTGTGTTAGTGTGTTAGTGTGTGTTAGTGTGTGTTAGTGTGTGTTAGTGTGTGTTAGTGTGTGTGGGGAGTGTGTGAGTGTGTGTTAGTGTGTGTTAGTGTGTGTTAGTGTGTGTGGGAGGTGGGAGTGTGTGTTAGTGTGTGTTAGTGTGTGTTAGTGTGTGTTAGTGTGTGTTAGTGTGTGTGTTAGTGTGTGTTAGTGTGTGTTAGTGTGTGTGGGAGGTGGGAGTGTGTGTTAGTGTGTTAGTGTGTGTTAGTGCGTGTTAGTGCGTGTTAGTGTGTGTGTTAGTGTGTGTTAGTGTGTGTGTTAGTGTGTGTTAGTGTGTGTGTTGCTCTCTCTAATTGTTGTGTGTGTGTTTTCCCCTGCCAGCATCCTCAACATCCGGGGCAGTAAGATGGGTAACAGGAGAACAGCTAACATCCGTAGCCTTGGTTACTCTGACCTGTTCTGTCTGTCTAAGAGAGATCTGACCGAGGCACTCAGCGACTTCCCTCATGCTAGAACCCAGTTGGAGCAGAGGGGGCGGGACATCCTCAGGAAGGAGGGACTACTGGATGAAGTGGGAGGAGTTAGCTTGGGAGTGGAGGAAATGGAGGAGAAGGTGTGTTTGTTTGTAAATACAAGTAAGGAATCACAACCTGCGACACGTTAAAGACTGATGTGTTTCCTGCAGGGCATCCATAGGGCTGTAGCCTGGTCACTATTGTGGATGAAGACTCACGTAGGAGATAAACTGGAAGAGCTATAAACTCATCATCATCATCATCATCTTAACTACTGTCCTCTTATAGGTGGAGAAGTTGGAGGCGTGTGTGGATCGTCTCCAGACACGGTTGGCACGGTTACAAATGGAGTATGCCACCGCGCAGCAACGGTTGAAGCAGCGAATCACTGCACTGGAACGCAGCGTCGGCACCACGGTTACCGTTGGAAGCGGCTTCCTGTCTGATGCCGACGGCAACGAGAGTGGCGGTGACGATGGAGCACGCAGTGAGATCAACATCAGACTGTGACAACAACGCTGTATCGCCATAGAGACAGCTGGACGGGCTTGTATCTTATTTCCGGTCTGTTTTGTTAAGGTTGATTTATACTGTGCTAGATTTGATATCAGTAAGCAGGGTGGCGCTGTGTATAATGATGGAACAACGCTGAGTCTACCTGTAACCTATTGTTTGTTGAACAATGTTGAAAAAATGATTTCAGCTTAAATTCCTATTACTGAAGTAACAGAGCTCTCTCTACCAGGCGGTTGAGAAGTCAAAGGGAAGTAACAGAGCTCTCTCTACCAGGCGGTTGAGAAGTCAAAGGGAAGTAACAGAGCTCTCTCTTTTTTTTTTTTTTTGCACTCCAGATATCCTGTATTTCTATACTTTTTCATACTGCCGCTCTATGTATCATGTACCGTGTATCTGTCTTTTGTGTACTTTCGTTGTGGCATTTTGCACCTGCCCTGTGTTTTTGTTGTAGCTGCTTGATAATGAAATTTCCCCCCCGGGGGATCAATAAAGTACCTATCTATCTATCTATCTATCTATCTACCAGGCGGTTGAGAAGTCAAAGGGAAGTAACAGAGCTCTCTCTACCAGGCGGTTGAGAAGTCAAAGGGACGTAACAGAGCTCTCTCTACCAGAGAAGTTAAAAGAGGGACATACCAGCAATGCCATATTAGAATGTCAATTTGCATAGCATTTTACTCATTTCAACAATATAAACAAATGTGCTTTATGTCTGCTTCAACGGCTTCTATAGGTAGGTAAGCATTGTTAAATAAGGACTGATGTAAAATGTTAATAAAATATGGTAACCTTATATGTCCAAACATAAATATTCAATGACATTAAAATGAATGTGTTTTTAAGTGCAATGTCCCTCAATGTTTTTCTTACATTTCCAATGATCCAGGTTTCCTACATGCCGACAGCTAGTCTTACTGGGGTCCGACACATAATGAAAAATAGATTACAGACAAACATTTAAAAACATCAGTTACACTTACACTACCATTCAAAAGTTTGGGGTCACTTAGAAATGTCCTTGTTTTTGAAAGAAAAGCATTAAAATAACATCAAATTGATCAGAAATACAGTGTAGACATTGCTAATGTTGTAAATGACAATTTTTTTATGGAATATCTACATAGGCATACTGAGACCCATTATCAGCAATCATCACCCTTGTGTTCCAATGGCACGTTGTGTTAGCTAATCCAAGTTTATCATTTTAAAAGGCTAATTGATCATTAGAAAACCCTTTTGCAATTATGTTAGCACAGCTGAAAACTGTTGTGCTGATTAAAGAACCAATAAAACTGGCCTTCTTTAGACTAGTTGAGTATCTGGAGCATCAGCATTTGTGGGTTCGATTACAGGCTTAAAATGGACAGAAACAAAGATCTTTCTTCTGAAACTCGTCAGTCTATTCTTGTTCTGAGAAATTAAGGCTATTCCATGCGAGAAAATGCCAAGAAACTGAAGATCTCGTACAACGCTGTGTACTACTCCCTTCACAGAACAGCGCAAACTGTCTCTAACCAGAATAGAAAGAGGAGTGGGAGGGCCCGGTGCACAACTGAGCAAGAGGTACATTAGTGTCTAGTTTGAGAAACAGACACCTCACAAGTCCTCAACTTGCAGCTTAAATAGTACCCGCAAAACACCAGTCTCAAAGTCAACAGTGAAGAGGCGACTCCGGGATGCTGGCCTTCTAGGCAGAGTTGCAAAGAAAAAGCAATATCTCAGACTGGCCAATTAACAGAAAAGATTACAGACACTGGACAGAGGAAGATTGGATGAAAGTGTTACGGACAGACGAAGGTGTTCAGTTTGAGGAGTTTGGATCACAAAGAAGAACATTTGTGAGACGCAGACCAAATGAAAAGATGCTGGAGGAGTGCTTGATGCCATCTGTCAAGCATGGAGGAGGTAATGTGATGGTCTGGGGGTGCTTTGGTGGTGGTCAAGTGGGAGATTTGTACAGGGTAAAAGGGATCTTGTAGAATGAAGGCTATCACTTCATTTTGCAACACCATGCCATACCCTGTGGACGGCGCTTAATTGGAACCAACTTCCTCTTACAACAGGACAATGACCCAAAGCACAACTCCAAACTATACAATAACTATTTAGGGAAGAAGCAGTCAGCTGGTATTCTGTCTGTGATGGAGTGGCCAGCACAGTCACCGGATCTCAACCCCATTGAGCTGTTTTGGGAGCAGCTTGACCGTATGGTATGTAAGAAGTGCCATCAAGCCAATCCAACTTGTGGGAGGTGCTTCAGGAAGCATGGGGTGAAATCTCTTCAGATTACCTCAACAAATTGACAACTAGAATGCAAAAGGTCTGCAAGGCTGTAATTGCTGCAAATTGAGGATTCTTTTACATTACTTCATAATGATGACCAATACAGATAAAACTGGTTTTACATCACTTCATAATGATGACCAATACAGATAAAACTGGTTTTACATCACTTCATAATGATGACCAATACAGATGTACTGGTTTTACATCACTTCATAATGATGACCAATACAGATAAAACTGGTTTTACATCACTTCATAATGATGACCAATACAGATGTACTGGTTTTACATCACTTCATAATGATGACCAATACAGATAAAACTGGTTTTACATCACTTCATAATGATGACCAATACAGATAAAACTGGTTTTACATCACTTCATAATGATGACCAATACAGATGTACTGGTTTTACATCACTTCATAATGATGACCAATACAGATAAAACTGGTTTTACATCACTTCATAATGATGACCAATACAGATAAAACTGGTTTTACATCACTTCATAATGATGACCAATACAGATAAAACTGGTTTTACATCACTTCATAATGATGACCAATACAGATAAAACTGGTTTTACATCACTTCATAATGATGACCAATACAGATGTACTGGTTTTACATCACTTCATAATGATGACCAATACAGATAAAACTGGTTTTACATCACTTCATAATGATGACCGATACAGATAAAACTGGTTTTACATCACTTCATAATGGTGACCAATACAGATAAACTGGTTTTACATCACTTCATAATGATGACCAATACAGATAAAACTGGTTTTACATCACTTCATAATGATGACCAATACAGATAAAACGGGTTTTACATCACTTCATAATGATGACCAATACAGATAAAACGGGTTTTACATCACTTCATAATGATGGCCAATACAGATGTACTGGTTTTACATCACTTCATAATGATGACCAATACAGATAAAACTGGTTTTACATCACTTCATAATGATGACCAATACAGATAAAACTGGTTTTACATCACTTCATAATGATGACCAATACAGATAAAACTGGTTTTACATCACTTCATAATGATGACCAATACAGATAAAACTGGTTTTACATCACTTCATAATGATGACCAATACAGATGTACTGGTTTTACATCACTTCATAATGATGACCAATACAGATAAAACTGGTTTTACATCACTTCATAATGATGACCAATACAGATAAAACTGGTTTTACATCACTTCATAATGATGACCAATACAGATAAAACGGGTTTTACATCACTTCATAATGATGACCAATACAGATGTACTGGTTTTACATCACTTCATAATGATGACCAATACAGATGTACTGGTTTTACATCACTTCATAATGATGACCAATACAGATAAAACTGGTTTTACATCACTTCATAATGATGACCAATACAGATAAAACGGGTTTTACATCACTTCATAATGATGACCAATACAGATGTACTGGTTTTACATCACTTCATAATGATGACCAATACAGATGTACTGGTTTTACATCACTTCATAATGATGACCAATACAGATAAAACTGGTTTTACATCACTTCATAATGATGACCGATACAGATAAAACTGGTTTTACATCACTTCATAATGGTGACCAATACAGATAAACTGGTTTTACATCACTTCATAATGATGACCAATACAGATAAAACTGGTTTTACATCACTTCATAATGATGACCAATACAGATAAAACGGGTTTTACATCACTTCATAATGATGACCAATACAGATGTACTGGTTTTACATCACTTCATAATGATGACCAATACAGATGTACTGGTTTTACATCACTTCATAATGATGACCAATACAGATAAAACTGGTTTTACATCACTTCATAATGATGACCAATACAGATAAAACTGGTTTTACATCACTTCATACTGATGGCCAATACAGATAAAACTGGTTTTACATCACTTCATAATGATGACCAATACAGATGTACTGGTTTTACATCACTTCATAATGATGACCAATACAGATAAAACTGGTTTTACATCACTTCATAATGATGACCAATACAGATAAAACTGGTTTTACATCACTTCATAATGATGACCAATACAGATAAAACTGGTTTTACCTCACTTCATAATGATGACCAATACAGATAAAACTGGTTTTACATCACTTCATAATGATGACCAATACAGATAAAACTGGTTTTACATCACTTCATAATGATGACCAATACAGATAAAACTGGTTTTACATCACTTCATAATGATGACCAATACAGATGTACTGGTTTTACATCACTTCATAATGATGACCAATACAGATGTACTGGTTTTACATCACTTCATAATGATGACCAATACAGATAAAACTGGTTTTACATCACTTCATAATGATGACCAATACAGATAAAACTGGTTTTACATCACTTCATAATGATGACCAATACAGATAAAACTGGTTTTACATCACTTCATAATGATGACCAATACAGATGTACTGGTTTTACATCACTTCATAATGATGACCAATACAGATGTACTGGTTTTACATCACTTCATAATGATGACCAATACAGATGTACTGGTTTTACATCACTTCATAATGATGACCAATACAGATAAAACTGGTTTTACATCACTTCATAATGATGACCAATACAGATAAAACTGGTTTTACATCACTTCATAATGATGACCAATACAGATAAAACTGGTTTTACATCACTTCATAATGATGACCAATACAGATGTACTGGTTTTACATCACTTCATAATGATGACCAATACAGATAAAACTGGTTTTACATCACTTCATAATGATGACCAATACAGATGTACTGGTTTTACATCACTTCATAATGATGACCAATACAGATGTACTGGTTTTACATCACTTCATAATGATGACCAATACAGATAAAACTGGTTTTACATCACTTCATAATGATGACCAATACAGATAAAACTGGTTTTACATCACTTCATAATGATGACCAATACAGATAAAACTGGTTTTACATCACTTCATAATGATGACCAATACAGATGTACTGGTTTTACATCACTTCATAATGATGACCAATACAGATAAAACTGGTTTTACATCACTTCATAATGATGACCAATACAGATAAAACTGGTTTTACATCACTTCATAATGATGACCAATACAGATAAAACTGGTTTTACATCACTTCATAATGATGACCAATACAGATAAAACTGGTTTTACATCACTTCATACTGATGGCCAATACAGATAAAACTGGTTTTACATCACTTCATAATGATGACCAAAACATATTAAACCTTAGTACCTGATGTCAATCCCACAGTGTAATGCTTCTGTTAATGCCTTAGTGAAGTAATGGTGACAAAGCTCCTTGGTTGCTAAGAGACGGCTGACTGACTGAGGAGGGGTCAGAGTCCATCTGTAATTCCCAGGAAGACTTTGAGGAAGTCTGTTTCCCACCGAGCCACCAGACTCTGAGAACGTCGTCTGACCAGGTAAACACTCAAAACTATTATAAGTTTATTAACAGGTAAACACTCAAAACTATTATACGTTTATTAACAGGTAAACACTCACAACTATTATACGTTTATTAACAGGTAAACACTCACAACTATTATACGTTTATTAACAGGTAAACACTCACAACTATTATACGTTTATTAACAGGTAAACACTCACAACTAAATATCTGTTATTATCTAGTAGAGATGCTGGTATGTCTTTTTACACGTGGTGATTATGTATCTTGTTGGAGTGGAGGTGTTGGTAGGTTATAGGATTCTGTTGTGTTGACACAGTATCTGTTATCTAGTAGCGACATAACCACACTGACGAGAGGGAAACATAATTATGTTGTGTGTGTGTGTGTGTGTGTGTGTGTGTGTGTGTGTGTGTGTGTGTGTGTGTGTGTGTGTGTGTGTGTGTGTGTGTGTGTGTGTGTGTGTGTGTGTGTGTGTGTGTGTGTGTGTGTGTGTGTGTGTGTGTGTGAAACAGATATGATGCTCGGCCGCCTGCTACTTGCCTGTGTGTGTTTATCCCGGCCTGGTCCAGTTCAGGTCAGGCTCTGCTAATATCATTCATACTAGAAATAAGACCTGGATTAAGATAGATAGATAGATAGGTACTTTATTGATCCCCCGGGGGGGAAATTTCATAATATCATTCATACTAGAAATAAGACCTGGATTAATATAATTCATACTAGAAATATGACCTGGATTAATATCATTCATACTAGAAATATGACCTGGATTAATATCATTCATACTAGAAATATGACCTGGATTAATATCATTCATACTAGAAATATGACCTGGATTAATATCATTCATACTACCTGTGCCATTATATAAGTGTTATTGAGTGCTGTTCTTCAGTAGGTGTTTTATTAGCTGATGTGACACTGACATTTTTACTCTTTAACTATCCTGTTAACCTATTAACGGTTCTTTATCTCTCTCTCTCTCTCTCTCTCTCTCTCTCTCTCTCTCTCTCTCTCTCTCTCTCTCTCTCTCTCTCTCTCTCTCTCTCTCTCTCTCTCTCTCTCTCTCTCTCTCTCTCTCTCTCTCTCTCTCTCTCTCTCTCTCCCTCCCTCCCTCCCTCCCTCCCTCCCTCCCTCTCCCTCTCTCTCTCTCTCTCTCTCTCTCTCTCTCTCTCTCTCTCCCTCCCTCCCTCCTCCCTCTCTCCCTCTCTCTCTCTCCCTCCCTCTCTCTCTCTCCCTCTCTCTCTCTCTCTCTCCCTCCCTCTCTCTCTCTCTCTCTCTCTCTCTCGCTCTCTCTCTCTCTCTCTCTCAGGCTACCTACAAATGTGTTCAAGTTCCAGAAGAAGCTCATTTTGCAGAGACATTTGACTCAGGTCCTCTAGACAGGTGACATAGTAGATAGTAATAGTTATGCCTGTATCAGTAAGTAAGTAATGTTGTATCAGTAAGTAATGTTGTATCTGTAAGACCATGTATGCCATGTGTGTTACAGGAGATGGGTCCTGTCCAAGGCTGTGAAAGAGACAAATGCTGTGGCTCTCAAATACGATGGTAGGTAAACTACACTGTGACAGTATGATGGTAGGTACACTATGATGGTAGGTAGACTACAGTGTTTCACTATGATGGTAGGTAGACTACACTGTAACAGTATGATGGTAGGTATACTACACTGTAACAGTATGATGGTAGGTATACTACACTGTGACAGTATGATGGTAGGTAGACTACACTGTAACAGTATGATGGTAGGTATACTACACTGTAACAGTATGATGGTAGGTATACTACACTGTGATAGTATAATGGTAGATAGACGACACTGTAACAGTATGATGGTAGGTATACTACACTGTAACAGTATGATGGTAGGTATACTACACTGTAACAGTATGATGGTAGGTATACTACACTGTAACAGTATGATGGTAGGTATACTACACTGTGATAGTATAATGGTAGATAGACGACACTGTAACAGTATGATGGTAGGTATACTACACTGTAACAGTATGATGGTAGGTATACTACACTGTAACAGTATGATGGTAGGTATACTACACTGTAACAGTATGATGGTAGGTATACTTACTGTGACAGTATGATGGTAGGTATACTACACTGTAACAGTATGATGGTAGGTATACTACACTGTAACAGTATGATGGTAGATAGACTACACTGTAACAGTATGATGGTAGGTATACTACACTGTAACAGTATGGTGGTAGGTAGACTACACTGTAACAGTATGATGGTAGGTATACTACACTGTAACAGTATGATGGTAGATAGACTACACTGTAACAGTATTATGGTAGGTATACTACACTGTGACAGTATGATGGTAGGTATACTACACTGTGACAGTATGATGGTAGGTATACAACACTGTAACAGTATGATGGTAGGTATACAACACTGTAACAGTATGCTGGTAGACAGACTACACTGTAACAGTATGATGTTAGGAAGATGACATTGTAACAGTATGATGGTAGGTAGACTACACTGTAACAGTATGATGGTAGGTATACTACACTGTGACAGTATTATGGTAGGTAGACTACACTGTGACAGTATTATGGTAGGTAGACTACACTGTGACAGTATGATGGTAGGTAGATGACATTGTAATAGTATGATGGTATGTGGACTGACAGTACTATGGTAGGTAGACTGACAGTACTGACAGTACTATGGTAGGTAGACTGAAAGTACTGACAGTACTATGGTAGGTAGACTACACTGTGACACTATGATGGTATGTAGACTGACAGTACTGACAGTACAATGGTAGGTTTACTGAGAGTACTGACAATACTACACTGTAACAGTATGATGGTAGGTAGACTACACTGTAACAGTATGATGGTAGGCAGACTACACTTTGACAGTATGAACGATAGATAGATAGATAGATAGATAGATAGATAGATAGATAGATAGATAGATAGATAGATAGATAGATAGATAGATAGATAGATAGATAGATAGATAGATAGATAAGCAGGTCAGTAGAGGAGCCAGAGGTTAGGGTTTAGGGTTACGGTCAGGGGTTAAAGGTCATGTGTGTGTTTCCTCCAGGCCAGTGGGTGGTGGAGGAGCCAGAGGCTGCAATGTATCCTGGGAACAGAGCACTGGTGATGAAGTCATCAGGACAACACCACGCCATTGCTGCCTACCTACACACACCCTTCACCTTCGTACACACACCACTCTGCCTGCAGTGAGTACACACATATGCACACACGCACACATCAGTTGAGCCTTCATCAAACTCCTT
>CM042384.1:33191964-33219464 GCA_023634145.1 Thymallus thymallus
ACTAGAAGAGTAAAGCTACAGTACTACTGCAGTACTAGAAGAGTAAAGCTACAGTACTACTGCAGTACTAGAAGAGTAAAGCTACAGTACTACACTCCTGAGTCAAGGCCAGGGGGCTGAACCAGAATGGAGGGTGGTGCCGAGAGGCTGAGCTGAAGCGCCCTATCAGAGTAAGGGAAGGGTCAGCCTATCATAGCAGAGGAGGGGAGAGAGTAGCCTATCAGAGAAGAGGGGAGGGATCGGTTAGAAGCATAAACTCTTATTTCATGTCATTAAATATTGTCTATTGATTTGTAACATCAATCTTTTATTAATCTGAAGTAAACAAGCAGAACGTGTAGACAGTTATGTAGCATGTCCTGATCTCCATGGCAATAAGACATTACAGCTGTAGGTTAGTAGCACTAGGTGTGTTGGTACATACAGACTGACCCTCACAGACATATTATAGACCTCTAAATGTCTGTCTGGTACAGACTGACCCTTACAGAGACATATTATAGAGCTCTAAATGTCTGTCTGGTACAGACTGACCCTCACAGAGACATATTATAGACCTCTAAATGTCTGTCTGGTACAGACTGACCCTTACAGAGACATATTATAGACCTCTAAATGTCTGTCTGGTACAGACTGACCCTCACAGAGACATATTATAGACCTCTAAATGTCTGTCTGGTACAGACTGACCCTCACAGAGACATATTATAGACCTCTAAATGTCTCTGTCTGGTACAGACTGACCCTCACAGAGACATATTATAGACATCTAAATGTCTGTCTGGTACAGACTGACCCTCACAGAGACATATTATAGACATCTAAATGTCTCTGCCTGGTACAGACTGACCCTTACAGAGACATATTATAGACATCTAAATGTCTCTGTCTGTTTAATCTGCTGGACTGACTGGGGGGGAGGAGCTGAAGCTGGAGAGGGGTAAGGTCACAGTAAATGCCTGCACACCCAGTATCTCTGCAGGAGCAGGGTTGGGTTGGCCACCCCTCTAGAGCATCAGTCTGTGGTTGGTTAGGCTTGTAGAGCTGTGGATGAGAGGGCCATGGTCTGGACTGGTCTGGAGAACAGTATGGGGGACAGCGGTACTGGACAGTGGACTGAATTAAATTAGCACATTATCTTCAGGCTCCATATCCAACAATCAGTCTCTGGACAGATACAGACAAACACTCCTCATTATCTTGTTAAAGGAACAGAAAGCAAGACAATCTCTCTGGATGCCTTGTTGTGTCACTATTCTGTCCAATAGAGGATAATCTCCTCCCTGCTGACTGGAGGAGGAGGAGGAGGAGGGTCCTGTGTTGAGAGAAGAGGGATTTATTTCACTGTGGGTCGGCTGTCTTCTCTCGTCTTCCTCCCCCTCTTCCTCTCCCTCTTATTTCCTGATGCAGTTGGGCCAGCTGAGTCCTCCACAGGCTGCAGACACCACTACATACAGGACCACCTGACGAGAACACACAACATAGTTCAGACTATTACACACACAGTACGGTGGACGGACGGACGGACAGACAGACAGACAGACAGACAGACAGACAGACAGACAGACAGACAGACAGACAGACAGACAGACAGACAGACAGACAGACAGACAGACAGACAGACAGACAGACAGACAGACAGACAGACAGTACAGTACAGTACTTACCAGTGACACCACCACTACGATGACAGTCAGTTTGAGGTTCTTCATACACATAGCCCTGGCCAGGTTACGACTGGTGGTCTTAAAACTCACCGACTGGAGGAGAGGAGAGGAGGTTAGTGATGCCCTGACCTGGGTTATAGTCATAGTAGCAGGATAGTTGGTGTATAGTTGAGTAATTGTAGTAGATTAGAATGTGACTCACTGATCCAACCAGGTTCTCTGTTTTATCAATCAGCAACTCCAACTTCTCTCCCCTCTGAGCCACCAAGTCTGTAGGAAACAGAGTGAACAAGAAACGTTAATGATTTCTTATTTTTATCTATTTTTTACTTAACACTTATTTTTCTTAAAACTGCATTGTTGATTAAGGTCTTGTTAGTAAGCATTTCACTGTAAAGTCTACACCTGTTGTATTGTTGGTTAAGGGCTTGTTAGTCAGCATTTCATTGTAAGGTCTACACCTGTAGTATTGTTGGTTAAGGTCTTGTTAGTAAGCATTTCACTGTAAGGTCTACACCTGTTGTATTGTTGGTTAAGGGCTTGTTAGTAAGCATTTCACTGTAAGGTCTACACCTGTTGTATTGTTGGTTAAGGGCTTGTTAGTAAGCATTTCACTGTAAGGTCTACACCTGTTGTATTGTTGGTTAAGGGCTTGTTAGTAAGCATTTCACTGTAAGGTCTACACCTGTTGTATTGTTGGTTAAGGGCTTGTTAGTAAGCATTTCACTGTAAGGTCTACACCTGTTGTATTGTTGGTTAAGGGCTTGTTAGTAAGCATTTCACTGTAAGGTCTACACCTGTTGTATTGTTGGTTAAGGGCTTGTTAGTAAGCATTTCACTGTAAGGTCTACACCTGTTGTATTGTTGGTTAAGGGCTTGTTAGTAAGCATTTCACTGTAAGGTCTACACCTGTTGTATTGTTGGTTAAGGGCTTGTTAGTAAGCATTTCACTGTAAGGTCTACACCTGTTGTATTGTTGGTTAAGGGCTTGTTAGTAAGCATTTCACTGTAAGGTCTACACCTGTTGTATTGTTGGTTAAGGGCTTGTTAGTAAGCATTTCACTGTAAGGTCTACACCTGTTGTATTGTTGGTTAAGGGCTTGTTAGTAAGCATTTCACTGTAAGGTCTACACCTGTTGTATTGTTGGTTAAGGGCTTGTCAGTAAGCATTTCACTGTAAGGTCTACACCTGTTGTATTGTTGGTTAAGGGCTTGTCAGTAAGCATTTCACTGTAAGGTCTACACCTGTTGTATTGTTGGTTAAGGTCTTGTCAGTAAGCATTTCACTGTAAGGTCTACACCTGTTGTATTGTTGGTTAAGGGCTTGTCAGTAAGCATTTCACTGTAAGGTCTACACCTGTTGTATTGTTGGTTAAGGGCTTGTCAGTAAGCATTTCACTGTAAGGTCTACACCTGTTGTATTGTTGGTTAAGGGCTTGTCAGTAAGCATTTCACTGTAAGGTCTACACCTGTTGTATTGTTGGTTAAGGGCTTGTTAGTAAGCATTTCACTGTAAGGTCTACACCTGTTGTATTGTTGGTTAAGGTCAGTAAGCATTTCACTGTAAGGTCTACACCTGTTGTATTGTTGGTTAAGGGCTTGTCAGTAAGCATTTCACTGTAAGGTCTACACCTGTTGTATTGTTGGTTAAGGGCTTGTTAGTAAGTATTTCACTGTAAGGTCTACACCTGTTGTATTCGGTGCACGTGACAAATAAACGTTGATTTGAACTCAAATAAACTGTACTGACTGTCATTGACCCCTAATACAGCTGGCCCCTAATACAGCTGGCCCCTAATACAGCTGACCCCTAATACAGCTGACCCCTAATACAGCTGGCCCCTAATACAGCTGGCCCCTAATACAGCTGGCACCTAATACAGCTGGCCCCTAATACAGCTGGCCCCTAATACAGCTGGCCCCTAATACAGCTGACCCCTAATACAGCTGACCCCTAATACAGCTGACCCCTAATACAGCGGTAGGATTGGAGTCTTATCTCACCGATGTTGCGTACCATGACGCCTTTCAGGTCGTCAACCTGCATCTGAGTGTCAGTCAGACGATCTGATGGAGGAGAGGAGTGGTGCTTCTAGAGAGACGGAGGGAGGAGAGGGGGAGAGGGTCAGCGCTATGGTGTTCATGTGACTGAAGGTAAACAATATGCACAGACAGTCCTCCTTAAAACACGTGGTGTGTGAAGAGTGTGTGTGTATTTTCAGTGGTGCGGTCATCCAGAGTTGTTACCTTACACCTCCCCTCAATCCAGTCTTCTATCCACTAACCCTTCCTCCAGCCCCGTCCCTGTAAGACCCCTTCTCTGACCCCTTTGAGCTGAGCTGGAGAATGTATCATCTTCCCTTCCATTAGTGATGGGCATTCCAAATATTTTCAGTGAGCCGGCTCATTTGACTCCATTCAGCTAAAACAGACGTTCATTTGGCTCCAAACAGCCCTTTGTTCAGTAGTGCTTAAAAAGTAAGTAAAAATAGCTCTAATATAAAGCATACAGAGTTCACATACATTTGACCACATTATTAGAGGAAGTAGCAAGCAGGAAGTAGCAAGCAGGAAGTAGCAAGCAGGAAGTAGCAAGCAGGAAGTAGCAAGCAGGAAGTAGCAAGCAGGAAGTATTGCTACCATGCTGTTGTCATGTTGTGTTGCTACCATGCTGTTATGTTGTGTTGCTACCATGCTGATGTCATGTTGTGTTGCTACCATGTTGTTGTCATGTTGTGTTGATGCCATGTTGTGTTGTCATGTTGTGTTGCTACCATGTTGTGTTGCTACCATGTTGTTGTCATGTGTTGATGCCATGTTGTGTTGCTACCATGTTGTTGTCATGTGTTGCTACCATGTTGTTGTCATGTTGTGTTGATGCCATGTTGTGTTGTCATGTTGTGTTGCTACCATGTTGTGTTGCTACCATGTTGTTGTCATGTTGTGTTGCTACCATGTTATGTTGCTACCATGTTGATGTCATGTTGTGTTGCTACCATGTTGTTGTCATGTTGCTACCATGTTGTTGTCATGTTATGTTGCTACCATGTTGTTGTCATGTTGTGTTGCTACCATGTTGTTGTCATGTTGTGTTGCTACCATGTTGCTACCATGTTGTTGTCATGTTGTGTTGCTACCATGTTATGTTGCTACCATGTTGTTGTCATGTGTTGCTACCATGTTGTTGTCATGTTGTGTTGCTACCATGTTGTCATGTTGTGTTGCTACCATGTTGTGTTGTCATGTTGTGTTGCTACCATGTTGTTGTCATGTTGTGTTGCTACCATGTTGTTGCTACCATGTTGTTGTCATGTTGTGTTGCTACCATGTTGTTGTCATGTTGCTACCATGTTGTTGTCATGTTGTGTTGCTACCATATTGTTGTCATGTTGTGTTGCTACCATGTTGTTGCTACCATGTTGTTGTCATGTTGTGTTGCTACCATGTTGTGTTGCTACCATGTTGTTGTCATGTGTTGCTACCATGTTGTTGTCATGTTGTGTTGCTACCATGTTGTTGTCATGTTGTGTTGATGCCATGTTGTGTTGTCATGTTATGTTGCTACCATGTTGTTGTCATGTTGTGTTGTCATGTTGTGTTGCTACCATGTTGTTGTCATGTTGTGTTGCTACCATGTTATATTGCTACCATGTTGTTGTCATGTTGTGTTGCTACCATGTTGTTGTCATGTTGCTAACATGTTGTTGTCATGTTGTGTTGCTACCATGTTGTTGTCATGTTGTGTCGCTACCATGTTGTTGTCATGTTGTGTTGCTACCATGTTATGTTGCTACCATGTTGTTGTCATGTTGTGTTGCTACCATGTTGTTGTCATGTTATGTTGCTACCATGTTGGTGTCATGTTGTGTTGCTACCATGTTGTTGTCATGTTGTCATGTTGTGTTGCTACCATGTTGTTGTCATGTTGTGTTGCTACCATGTTGTTGTCATGTTGTGTTGCTACCATGCTGTGTTGTCATGTGTTGCTGTCATGCTGTGTTGTTGTCTTAGGTCTCTCTTTATGTAGTGTTGTTTTGTCTCTCTTGTTGTGATTGATGTGTGTTTGGTCCTATATTTATATTGTATTAATTTATATTTTTAATCCCCGCCCCCGTCCCTGCAGGTCTTTTGCCTTTTGGTAGGCTGTAATTGTAAATAAGAATTAGTTCTTAACTGACTTGTCTAGTTAAATAAAGATTAAATAAATCAAATAAATCAAATTGTAGAAAGCAGGAAGTTTGGCGTGGTGACAGACGTATTAAAAACACAGCCATACGTCACACTTAATATTGTATACCTTTAAAACCTTTCTTTTAAGTGTTTTACAGAGCATTGGGAAAGTATTCAGACCCCTTGACTTTTTCCACATAGCAGCCTTATTCTAAAATAGATTACATACATATTCCTCAATTTTATTTTATTTATTTTACAGAGATCCTTGACGAAAACCTGCTCCAGAGCTCTCAGGACCTCAGACTGGGGCGAAGGTTCACCTTCCAACAGGACAACGACCCTAAGCACACAGCCAAGAGAAGGCAGGAGTGGCTTCGGGGACAAGTCTCTGAATGTCCTTGAGTGGACCAGCCAGATCCCGGACTTGAACCTGATCGAACATCTCTGGAGAGACCTGAAAATAGCTGTGCAACCTGACAGAGCTTGAGAGGATCTGTAGAGAAGAATGGGAGAAACTCCCCAAATACAGGTGTGCCAAGCTTGTAACGTCATACCCAAGAAGACTCAGTGCTGTAATCGCTGCCAAAGGTGCTTCAACAAAGTACTGAGTAAAGGGTCTGAATACTTAATAAAGTACTGAGTAAAGGGTCTGAATACTTAATAAAGTACTGAGTAAAGGGTCTGAATACTTAATAAAGTACTGAGTAAAGGGTCTGAATACTTAATAAAGTACTGAGTAAAGGGTCTGAATACTTAATAAAGTACTGAGTAAAGGGTCTGAATACTTAATAAAGTACTGAGTAAAGGGTCTGAATACTTAATAAAGTACTGAGTAAAGGGTCTGAATACTTAATAAAGTACTGAGTAAAGGGTCTGAATACTTAATAAAGTACTGAGTAAAGGGTCTGAATACTTAATAAAGTACTGAGTAAAGGGTCTGAATACTTAATAAAGTACTGAGTAAAGGGTCTGAATACTTATGTAAATGTAATAGTTTCTTTTTTTTCTTCTTAGAGGGCTGTGTGATGGGGAGGGAGGGAGGTGTGTGATGGGGAGGGAGGGAGGTGTGTGATGGGGAGGGAGGGAGGTGTGTGATGGGGAGGGAGGGAGGTGTGTGATGGGGAGGGAGGGAGGGCTGTGATGGGGAGGGAGGGAGGGAGGTGTGTGATGGGGAGGGAGGGAGGGAGGTGTGTGATGGGGAGGGAGGGAGGGCTGTGATGGGGAGGGAGGGAGGGAGGTGTGTGATGGGGAGGGAGGGAGGGAGGTGTGTGATGGGGAGGGAGGGAGGGTTCAATCACTTCTATAGTTGAGATTAAATCATGTGATGAACCAATGATGAGAGAAATACAGAGAACAAGGTAAAGCATTTAACCAGTTGTATTTAGATTGTTCATCTATGGGATAAATGTCCCACTCCCAACCATACTAACATATTACAGGGTTGGTTCTCACCATCTGAGTAGCCAGAGTGGAGGACAACTAGCTCAACATCTGATCAGTGTGTGTGTGTGTGTGTGTGTGTGTGTGTGTGTGTGTGTGTGTGTGTCTCACCATCTGAGCCATCAGAGTGGAGGAGAACTCTGAGTTCATCGCGTAAGGCAGGGCTGTCTGAGCTCTGGAACCATACGTCGTCTGGAAACGCTTCTTCACCTCTCCCAGGAAGCTGAACGCACGCGACCGCTCAAAGTCCTAACAGACAGACATAGACAGTTAACACGCAGTCCACACACACAGACTACGGTCCTGACAGACAGTCAACACAGACTACGGTCCTGACAGACAGTCAACACAGACTACGGTCCTGACAGACAGTCAACACAGACTACGGTCCTGACAGACAGTCAACACAGACTACGGTCCTGACAGACAGTCAACACAGACTACGGTCCTGACAGACAGTCAACACAGACTACGGTCCTGACAGACAGTCAACACAGACTACGGTCCTGACACAGTCAACACAGACTACGGTCCTGACACAGTCAACACAGACTACGGTCCTGACAGACAGTCAACACAGACTACGGTCCTGACAGACAGTCAACACAGACTACGGTCCTGACAGACAGTCAACACAGACTACGGTCCTGACAGACAGTCAACACAGACTACGGTCCTGACAGACAGTCAACACAGACTACGGTCCTGATAGACAGTCAACACAGACTACGGTCCTGACACAGTCAACACAGACTACGGTCCAGACAGACAGTCAACACAGACAGACAGTCAACACAGACTACGGTCCTGACAGACAGTCAACACAGACTACGGTCCTGACAGACAGTCAACACAGACTACGGTCCTGACAGACAGTCAACACAGACTACGGTCCTGACAGACAGTCAACACAGACTACGGTCCTGACAGACAGTCAACACAGACAGACAGTCAACACAGACTACGGTCCAGACACAGTCAACACAGACTACGGTCCTGACAGACAGTCAACACAGACTACGATCCTGACAGACTGTCAACACAGACTACGGTCCTAACAGACAGTCAACACACAGTTTGTTTTAAAAGGGTCTGTCCTATATCTGAGAGAATATAGGGGGGGAGGGGCTGATAAACAGCTATGATCCATTATTGATGGATATCCCATGAACATGACAGTGAATTCAGCTTAGTGCAGTGTTCTGCCCAGTCACCAATCAGTTTATACTTCCATACATTGTTTAACTGGTACCTTCAGATGAGGTTTATGGGCATCCTAAAGAAAAACCACCAACATGTACGTGTCGGTGAGTCTCTCACCTTTCCACAGAGGGGTCATATTAGTGTGCAGAGATTGAAGTTGGCAGATCGGCGGAACCAACTTCAGATGTGGGGGTCGTACAACAAAACTGAGAACACCATTGTGTTCATTACTATTTGGCAGGGCAAACCGTTTCGATGCTACAGACGTTCTCGTGAGAAGACTGTTTCCTCTGGAAGTCTCATGGTCTGACAAACACTGCTGTGGGGCTTGGCCGGAAGGCTGCCATAGGCGGATACGGACAATTGAGACACATCCAATGCAAAAAAACAGCTCTAGTTTACCAGATATCGCTAGCTTAAACTGACAGATTTAGATGGGATGTTTGTATTATGCTAACTCCTGCAGCACACCCATATAGAAAGGCAAGTTAGACCACACTACACTCTCACCTCACACACATTAAAACTAAAGCCTGTATACTCACATCATCAGTGATACAGAGGTATATGATTCTGTCATGGCAGATGTAGTGGAAGAGATAGCTGAAGGAGAAGACAGATTCTCAGTCAGATCTTCACGGTCACACTAACATACATACAGTACAAGTAGAACAGGAAGGTGTGTGGCTGTCTTTATGTGTTAACTCTACCTGCCATGGCTGTAGGTGAGCTTGTTGTTCTCCGATGGTATCTTAGCCAGGATCTGTTCTGTCACCTCCAGGAAATTACCGCCACACCATGCATGCTTGGCCAGGATGGTGCTGCCGCGGGCAACCACCGCAAACAGGATCGCCATGGTTGTGCACAGGTTCAGGGAGGTCAGTTGGTCAGGGATTCACTGAGAGTGAAGGAGGGATGGCTGCAGGGAGAGAGAGAAATGGTTGGTTAACATAAAAACAATTTTTATTTCACCTTTATTTAACCAGGTAAGTCAGTTGAGAACAAGTTCTCATTTACAACTGTGACCTGGCCAAGACAAAGCAAAGCAAAGCAACAACAACACAGAGTTACACAGTAAACAAAACATAACATAACAGACAGTCAACACAGACTACAGTCCTGACAGACAGCCAGGTTGTCTGTAGTGACTCCTCTAGCACTGAGATGCAGTGTCTTAGACCACTGAACCAAGTTGTCTGTAGTGACTCCTCTAGCACTGAGATGCAGTGTCTTAGACCACTGAACCAGGTTGTCTGTAGTGACTCCTCTAGCACTGAGATGCAGTGTCTTAGACCACTGAACCAGGTTGTCTGTAGTGACTCCTCTAGCACTGAGATGCAGTGTCTTAGACCACTGAACCAGGTTGTCTGTAGTGACTCCTCTAGCACTGAGATACAGTGTCTTAGACCACTGAACCAGGTTGTCTGTAGTGACTCCTCTAGCACTGAGATGCAGTGTCTTAGACCACTGAACCAGGTTGTCTGTAGTGACTCCTCTAGCACTGAGATGCAGTGTCTTAGACCACTGAACCAGGTTGTCTGTAGTGACTCCTCTAGCACTGAGATGCAGTGTCTTAGACCACTGAACCAGGTTGTCTGTAGTGACTCCTCTAGCACTGAGATACAGTGTCTTAGACCACTGAACCAGGTTGTCTGTAGTGACTCCTCTAGCACTGAGATGCAGTGTCTTAGACCACTGAACCAGGTTGTCTGTAGTGACTCCTCTAGCACTGAGATGCAGTGTCTTAGACCACTGAACCAGGTTGTCTGTAGTGACTCCTCTAGCACTGAGATGCAGTGTCTTAGACCACTGAACCAGGTTGTCTGTAGTGACTCCTCTAGTACTGAGATGCAGTGTCTTAGACCACTGAACCAGGTTGTCTGTAGTGACTCCTCTAGCACTGAGATGCAGTGTCTTAGACCACTGAACCAGGTTGTCTGTAGTGACTCCTCTAGCACTGAGATGCAGTGTCTTAGACCACTGAACCAGGTTGTCTGTAGTGACTCCTCTAGCACTGAGATGCAGTGTCTTAGACCACTGAACCAGGTTGTCTGTAGTGACTCCTCTAGTACTGAGATGCAGTGTCTTAGACCACTGAACCAGGTTGTCTGTAGTGACTCCTCTAGTACTGAGATGCAGTGTCTTAGACCACTGAACCAGGTTGTCTGTAGTGACTCCTCTAGCACTGAGATGCAGTGTCTTAGACCACTGAACCAGGTTGTCTGTAGTGACTCCTCTAGTACTGAGATGCAGTGTCTTAGACCACTGAACCAGGTTGTCTGTAGTGACTCCTCTAGTACTGAGATGCAGTGTCTTAGACCACTGAACCAGGTTGTCTGTAGTGACTCCTCTAGTACTGAGATGCAGTGTCTTAGACCACTGAACCAGGTTGTCTGTAGTGACTCCTCTAGTACTGAGATGCAGTGTCTTAGACCACTGAACCAGGTTGTCTGTAGTGACTCCTCTAGTACTGAGATGCAGTGTCTTAGACCACTGAACCAGGTTGTCTGTAGTGACTCCTCTAGTACTGAGATGCAGTGTCTTAGACCACTGAACCAGGTTGTCTGTAGTGACTCCTCTAGTACTGAGATGCAGTGTCTTAGACCACTGAACCAATTAGGAGCCCAAGGTAGGCAATGAATAGTAGCCAAGTCAACAACAACATTGTTAAGACAACAACACTGACATGTACTATAGCTAACTAACGTTACTAGGGAAGTAACCAAATCCAATGCACTAGCTAGCCGTTAGCTTGCAGGGTGAACATCTAGAGATTTCCCACCGCAGCTAACTTTACCATTAGCGCTGAAGTAGCTAAGTAACGTTAGGTTGATGTCTGGCCAGTATATCTTATAAACATGACGCTAACTAAGACGGTGGTACATGTATAGCATCCTGGGTTCCCGCCGCTAGCAATAATACGACCATATACAAGGTTTTGTTAGCAGTAATAAACAATAAAACAGCATCATACATACCTGCGATGCTCAGCAGTCTTTAAAACGATGTGTTTTCAACATTTAAACAACGGTTTCGATAATCCCCTCGAATGACTTCTGCTTCCCAGACCCTTCACCAGAAGCGTTCTCTGGTCCATCTCGGGAAATGTAGTTCTTTGACCAGGAACTACAGCTTCCACTCAATATGGACGCAACATATTTAAACTACACTTCTTGGAGTACAACTTGATTTATTTATTTTCCCGGATGTCATCTTTTTTTTGTTTTAACTTTTTATTTAACAGCAACACGTAAAACGCAAAAAAAATGTAGAACAGCCAGAGGGATTACGCAAAGAAATAAGGAATAGAAAAGTACTTTCTGGTTGCGTCTCAGACTAACGTCAAGTGTTTTTGGATCCATGTCACATTTACGCGACGAAACAGGAAGCGTTGGAGTTGAGAAGGAAAACTAAACCAAGATAGACAACTGTTTTTCCAATGTCAACAAATGAGTCAAAGTGTTCAGAACAAGCACGACCTGGCAAGATCCTGTTTGTTAGATAGATAGATAGATAGATAGATAGATAGATAGATAGATAGATAGATAGATAGATAGATAGATAGATAGATAGATAGATAGATAGATAGATAGATAGATAGATAGATAGATAGATAGATAGATAGATAGATAGATAGATAGATACTTTATTGATCCCCCGGGGGGGAAATTTCTTTGTCAAGCAGCTACAACAAAACACAGGGCAGGTGCAAAATGCCACAACGAAAAGTACACAAAAGACAGATACACGGTACATGATACATAGAGCGGCAGTATGAAAAAGTATAGAAATACAAGATATCTGGAGTGCAAAAAAAGCTATAAAAAGACATAGCATAGTATGGGTGGTTGGCTGAATATGTACACTATACATTGGTGGATGTTGGATGGTTAACTATACTATACAGGTCGATGGCAGAGAAATACTTCAGTAGCTAAAAGTGCGTATGATATTTTATTTCACCTTTATTTAACCAGGTAGGTCAGTTGAGAACAAGTTCTCATTTACAACTGCGACCTGGCCAAGACAAAGCAAGGCAGTGCAACAAGAAACAACACAGAGTTACACATGGGAAATAAACAAACGTACAGTCAATAGCACAATAGAAAATCTATATACAGAGTGCAAATGTAGTGCAAAATGCAGTAAGGTTAGGAAGACAATAAATAGGCCATAGTGGCGAAATAAATTACAGATTAGCATAATCACTGGAATGATGGAATGTGCAAATGATGATGTGCATATAGAGATGCTGGAGTGCAAAATTGATATGGGGATGAGGTAGTAGTGTGGACTATTTACAGAAGGGCTATATACAGGTGCAGTGATCGATAAGCAGCTTTGACAGCTGATGCTTAAAGTTAGTGAGGGAGATGGGAACCTCTAGCTTCAAGGATTTTTGCAATTCGTTCCAGTCATTGTCATGAGAGAACTGGAAGGAATGGCGGCCAAAGGAGGTGTTGGCTTTGGGGGTGACCAGTGAAATATACCTGCTGGAGCGCATGCTACGGGTGGGTGTTGCTATGGTGACCAGCGAGCTGAGATAAGGCGAGGATTTACCTAATAAAGACTTATAGATGACCTGGAGCCAGTGGGTTTGGCAACGAATATGTAGTGAGGGCCAGCCAACGAGAGAATACAGATATGAGCGAGGGTAATAATAGTTTACTTAATAGACAGACTGGTTAAATAAACAGGTAAGTTAATATTTTGCATGGTTAAATTAGCTGTACAGGTAAATATACAGTTATATTTACAGATAAGTGAATATTTGCATGTTTACACAAACTGTACAGGTAAATGACAGGAAGAGATACTTTAATAGCTAAATGTGTGTATGATATCATTTGGGGTAATAATAGTAATTCCCTTAAAATACAGTCCTTAGTGCACAGGGTTTAATTACAGACAACTGCACGTATTGCACATTCGATATACTAAAAGCAATGAGAAAAGGTGCAACTGACAGGATACTAATATGCATTCCTGAGTGAATGACTACGTAAGTTAGGTCCAAGAATTACTTACAATATTGCATGTGATATGATATAACAACTGTACATGAGTATGTATATACAGACCTGTATGAATAAATAGGTCCTGAGTGGATGAGTGCTGACGGACCAGAGTTACTCATGGATGGATGCATAATTGTTAAACTAGGTCCTAGCACCCCAACAGTTCCAGATCTATGTTGCCGACGGGCCCCAGTGTTACCAGCCCATTCCAGCCTGTTGTCCATATGGACTCCCAGGAACATGTATGACCCAACCATTTCCACATCCATCCCTGCATAGGGACTGCAGTCAGTTGGGCCTTGGTTCTCCTGAAGTCCACCACCATCTCCTTTGTTTTGCTGATGTTGAGCTGAAGGTGGTTCTGCTCACACCACAACACAAAGTCATTTGTAATACCCATACAGAATACAGTGTGTACTAATACCCATACAGAATACAATGTGTACTAATACCCATACAGAATACAGTGTGTACTAATACCCATACAGAATACAGTGTGTACTAATACCCATACAGAATACAGTGTGTACTAATACCCATACAGAATACAGTGTGTACCAATACCCATACAGAATACAGTGTGTACTAATACCCATACAGAATACAGTGTGTACTAATACCCATACAGAATACAGTGTGTACTAATACCCATACAGAATACAGTGTGTACTAATACCCATACAGAATACCCATACAGAATACAGTGTGTACTAATACCCATACAGAATACAGTGTGTACTAATACCCATACAGAATACAGTGTGTACTAATACCCATACAGAATACAGTGTGTACCAATACCCATACAGAATACAGTGTGTACTAATACCCATACAGAATACAGTGTGTACTAATACCCATACATAATACAGTGTGTACTAATACCCATACAGAATACAGTGTGTACTAATACCCATACAGAATACAGTGTGTACTAATACCCATACAGAATACAGTGTGTACTAATACCCATACAGAATACAGTGTGTACTAATACCCATACAGAATACCCATACAGAATACAGTGTGTACCAATACCCATACAGAATACAGTGTGTACTAATACCCATACAGAATACAGTGTGTACTAATACCCATACAGAATACAGTGTGTACTAATACCCATACAGAATACAGTGTGTACTAATACCCATACAGAATACAGTGTGTACTAATACCCATACAGAATACAGTGTGTACCAATACCCATACAGAATACAGTGTGTACTAATACCCATACAGAATACAGTGTGTACTAATACCCATACAGAATACCCATACAGAATACAGTGTGTACCAATGCCCATACAGAATACAGTGTGTACTAATACCCATACAGAATACAGTGTGTACTAATACCCATACAGAATACCCATACAGAATACAGTGTGTACTAATACCCATACAGAATACAGTGTGTACTAATACCCATACAGAATACAGTGTGTACTAATACCCATACAGAATACAGTGTGTACTAATACCCATACAGAATACAGTGTGTACTAATACCCATACAGAATACAGTGTGTACTAATACCCATACAGAATACAGTGTGTACTAATACCCATACAGAATACAGTGTGTACTAATACCCATACAGAATACCCATACAGAATACAGTGTGTACTAATACCCATACAGAATACAGTGTGTACTAATACCCATACAGAATACAGTGTGTACTAATACCCATACAGAATACCCATACAGAATACAGTGTGTACTAATACCCATACAGAATACAGTGTGTACTAATACCCATACAGAATACAGTGTGTACTAATACCCATACAGAATACAGTGTGTACTAATACCCATACAGAATACAGTGTGTACTAATACCCATACAGAATACAGTGTGTACTAATACCCATACAGAATACAGTGTGTACTAATACCCATACAGAATACATTGTGTACCAATACCCATACAGAATACAGTGTGTACTAATACCCATACAGAATACAGTGTGTACTAATACCCATACAGAATACAGTGTGTACTAATACCCATACAGAATACAGTGTGTACTAATACCCCTATGAAAAACAACACACCAGAACAAAATGTCCTTCAACCCACCTGCCCTATCAGAGGTCAAGATGGAGATACCAGCATATTACTTTCCCCGAGTGGCGCAGCAGTCTAAGGCACTGCATCTCAGTTATAGAGGCGCCACTACAGGCCCTGGTTTGAATCCAGGCTGTATCACAATCCGGCCGTGATTGGGAGTCCCATAGGGCGGCGCCTGGGTTTGGCCGGGGTAGGCCTTCATTGTACAGTAAATAGAATTTGTTCTTAACTGACTTGCCTAGTTAAATAAATGTTAATTACACCTATCCAATACTTCCAGATCTACACAAGGGCTATGGGTTTATTTGGGTTTCAGGGATTAGTACCAATGGACCAAGACCCTGGGTTTAATTCTGAATTGGACCAAGACCCTGGGTTTAATTCTGAATTGGACCAAGACCCTGGGTTTAATTCTGAATTGGACCAAGACCCTGGGTTTAATTCTGAATTGGACCAAGACCCTGGGTTTAATTCTGAATTGGACCAAGACCCTGGGTTTAATTCTGAATTGGACCAAGACCCTGGGTTTAATTCTGAATTGGACCAAGACCCTGTGTCAGCATCCTGTTTCCTGTTGTTTGTCTCCGGGCCTCTAGAGGTCACCTGTGTTCCCCTCTGCTTTGGTTCTTCTTGTTAGCGTTATCCAGGTCACCTGTGTCTTGTTTCCCCTAGAGTATTTAAGCTGTGTTTTTTCCCCTTGTTCCTCACTCGGTTTTTGAGTCCTGGCTCTGTGTCTCCTTGCTGTGATTTTTGAGTCCTTCCAAGTCACCTAAGCTATTCCAAGTAAGCTATTCTGAGTTATTTGATTGTGTTTTTCTCCCCTCGTGGAGTTATTTTATTTCTCTCCTGTTACCTTTTATTTTTGGATATCTGTTTTTTAGTACCTTTTTTTAAAAATAAATCTACTTTGCCTGGAGTTTTGCCTTGAGTGTTTCGTTTGGGTCCTACATTATCACCTCTGTGGCTAAGTGGTAGAACACTCACTCTCCACACCTGAGACCTGGGTTCGAGTCCAGCTTGTGACAGAAAAACCGAGTCACCGATGGACCCAGAAACAGTCGTTCCCAAGGACCTTTTGGCGGTGATCGCTCAACATGAGGCATCTTTCCAGCGCCATGAAGCTGTTCTCAGCCGACAAGAAGAGCTGATGGCCAGTCATTCTCAACTCCTGGCTGATATGATGAAGGTCAAAGCAGTCCACAACTGGCCCACCCCTGCCACAGTCAAGGAGGTTCAACGTTTCATTGGCTTTTCTAACTTTTATAGAAAGTTCATTAAGAATTTCAGCTCTGTGGTAGCCCCCTTGACGGGGCTTACTAAGGGAGGAGGGACCAAGATTCACTGGGGTCCAGAGGCAGCAGGAGCCTTTGAGGATCTCAAGCGCCGCTTCACTTCCGCTCCGATCCTGGTTATCCCTGACCCAGAAAGACCTTTCGTGGTGGAGGTGGACGCCTCTGAGGTGGGAGTGGGAGCCGTCCTGTCACAGAGGAGTAAGGATGGAAAATTACACCCATGTGCCTTCATGTCTCGCCGCCTGTCTGACGCTGAGCGCAACTACCACGTGGGGGATCGAGAGTTGCTTGTGGTAAAACTGGCCTTGGAAGAGTGGTGCCACTGGCTTGAGGGGGCTCAGCATCCTTTCCAGGTTCTCACAGACCACAAGAACCTGGAATATCTCCAGCAGGCAAAGCGGTTGAACCCTCGGCAAGCACGATGGTCCCTGTTTTTTAATCGCTTCCAGTTTCTCCTGTCTTACAGACCTGGCTCCAAGAATGTCAAGCCAGATGCCCTATCTCGAGCCTACTCTCCAGAAATGCAAGAGAAGCCCTTGGCATTGATTATTCCGAGTTCTAGGATCGTCGCTCCTCTTCAGTGGGAACTAGAAAGAGTGGTACGAGAGGCCCTTGTCCTTGAGCCCGACCCAGGCGGTGGTCCCGCCAGATGCCTGTACGTTCCTCTCTCTGTTCGAGCCCGGGTCTTGCAGTGGGGTCATGAGTCGCCCTTGACATGCCATCCAGGACTTCCTCCAGCGGCGGTTTTGGTGGCCGTCTATCAAGAAGGATGTTCAGATCTATGTTGAAGCCTGCCCTGTGTGCAACCAGGGAAAGTCTACACGTCAGCGACCCCAGGGATTGCTCCATCCCTTACCTGTTCCTCGCAGGCCATGGTCACACCTTTCTCTGGACTTTGTCACAGGACTCCCTCCATCCCAGGGCAACAGTCATCCTAGTGGTTGTAGACCGGTTCTCCAAGGCCGCTCGGTTTATTCCCCTCCCCAAGCTGCCTTCAGCAAAGGAGACTGCTGAGCTCCTCATGAACCATGTTTTCCGGATATTTGGGATTCCCCTGGACATTGTCTCCGATCGAGGTCCCCAATTCTCGTCCCGGTTCTGGGGGGCCTTCTGCAGGCTTATTGGGGCCACTGCCAGCCTATCGTCTGGGTTCCATCCTGAGTCTAATGGTCAGACGGAAAGGATTAATCAGGATCTGGAAACCACCTTGCGCTGTATGGCAGCCAGTAATCCCACGTCTTGGGCCTCCTATATTGTTTGGGCTGAATATGCCCACAATACCCTCCAGTCCTCGGCCACTGGATTGTCCCCTTTCGAATGCCAGTTTGGATACACCCCTCCATTATTTCCAGAGGAAGAGGTGCAAGTTGGTGTTCCCTCTGCCCAGCGCTTTGTCCTACGCTGTAGGCGGACATGGAAGAAGGCCAGACGTACCCTCCTTCGGACCTCCCAGAGATACCAAAGCCAGGCTAATCGCCGTCGTCGGATGGCCCCTAATTTCCGAGCTGGTCAAAGAGTTTGGTTGGCCACCAAGAACCTGCCCCTCCGGGTTGAGTCCAAGAAGCTTTCCCAGAAATACATTGGCCCTTTTCGCATAGCAAAGAAAGTTAACCCTGTTTCTTATCGGTTGTTTCTTCCTCACTCCCTTAGAATTAATCCCACTTTTCATGTTTCGTTACTAAAACCTGTCTTGTCTTCTCCTTTTGCCCCCCCACGCAGACCCCCTCCACCTCCCAGGATCATTGACGGCCAGCCAGCCTACACAGTGCGCCGGATACTAGACTCCCGGAGGGTCCAGAACTCTCTGCAGTATCTGGTGGACTGGGAGGGCTACGGGCCAGAGGAGCGCTCCTGGGTTCCTGCCAAGGACATCCTGGACCCAAGTTTGATTCGAGAGTTTTGCACCCGTAAGCCAGGGTGTTCTGGTAGGAACGTCAGGAGCCGTTCCTAGAGGAGGGGGTCCTGTCAGCATCCTGTTTCCTGTTGTTTGTCTCCGGGCCTCTAGAGGTCACCTGTGTTCCCCTCTGCTTTAGTTCTTCTTGTTAGCGTTATCCAGGTCACCTGTGTCTTGTTTCCCCTAGAGTATTTAAGCTGTGTTTTTTCCCCTTGTTCCTCACTCGGTTTTTGAGTCCTGGCTCTGTGTCTCCTTGCTGTGATTTTTGAGTCCTTCCAAGTCACCTAAGCTATTCCAAGTAAGCTATTCTGAGTTATTTGATTGTGTTTTTCTCCCCTCGTGGAGTTATTTTATTTCTCTCCTGTTACCTTTTATTTTTGGATATCTGTTTTTTATACCTCTTTGTGAGAAGAACTTTTGTTGGATTTTTTTGGACTCGCAAAGTACCTTTTTTTTAAAATAAATCTACTTTGCCTGGAGTTTTGCCTTGAGTGTTTCGTTTGGGTCCTACATTATCACCTCTGTGGCTAAGTGGTAGAACACTCACTCTCCACACCTGAGACCTGGGTTTGAGTCCAGCTTGTGACACCCTGGGTTTAATTCTGAATTGGACCAAGACCCTGGGTTTAATTCTGAATTGGACCAAGACCCTGGGTTTAATTCTGAATTGGACCAAGACCCTGGGTTTAATTCTGAATTGGACCAAGACCCTGGGTTTAATTCTGAATTGGACCAAGACCCTGGGTTTAATTCTGAATTGGACCAAGACCCTGGGTTTAACTCTGAATTGGACCAAGACCGTGGGTTTAATTCTGAATTGCCTGATAAAAATAAAATAAAAAAAACAACAAAATGACAGACATGCAACATATATTTAGGAACTGTGTGGATGTTGTTTTGAGTTGCTGTTCAATAATTGAGTCATGTAGGAGACGGACAATCTTTTACACCGTTCAGTTCTTGTTCTGACAGGTCAGAGTGGCCTGTTTTTCTTCCAGAGGTTGTGATGATTGGTTGTGGTAGGAAGTTCCTGTTGCCAGACTGGAGGAGATGAGGTGCAGACTGTGGGCAGAGGTTGAGTGTTGAGTGTGCTGATGTGCTCGCTTCTGTATTCACTCCAATTGTCCAGTCATGGTTGAGGTGTAGATAGTAGCTCTATACAGGGTCACTGTATTCTAGTACAGGCCTCAATACAACCTCAACACAACACAACACAGCCACAACACAACACAGCCACAACACAACACAGCCACAACACAACACAAAACACCCACAACCACAACCCAACCACAACACAACACAACACATCACAACCTCAACACAACACATCACAACCTCAACACAACACAACACAACCAAAATCACAACACAAAACAACCACAACCACAACCTCAACACAACCACAACACAACATATCACAACCACACAGACCTCATCAGCCTGCACCTGGACACACACACAAACCTGTAATGGACATTGAATAAACTAAATATAGGCAACACTGCCTCCCAGTGGACTGCTATCTAAATTACACGCTAGGTAATTCCTAGAAGATATTGATGGGACAGAAATTGGTTGAAGGAACTATGAAGTAGTTAAAACTATGTATTTAAAACTATGAAGTACTGACATGAATTGCGCCTAAAAGAAATCACGGAACGAGAAAATAATGTAGACAGTATGGATTTGCCTAAAATAGAATTATTTAGGCTTTACTTTTCCGCGTTACTTTCTGTGGGCTGTAATTTTCCTCTTACTCAAGTATTTTTTTCAACAAATACAGTGATGAGGAGCTGCAGCTAATGGAGCATCCTCAGTTCTGGTTACAGTGTACCTAACTCCTGCGCCGGATATCCAGCTCCACCCTTCAATCCGGTACGTCCTGTGTCTTCTTCCCGCACCCGACCTCCGGTGCGCCTCCTCAGTCCGGTACGTCCTGTGTCTTCTTCCCGCACCCGACCTCCGGTGCGCCTCCCCAGTCCGGTACGTCCTGTACGACTGGTTGTCTGACCCGCTCCAGAGCCGGAGTCGCCTGCCACACCGGTGCCCAGCCCGCTGTCAGGCTCTGGCCATAGAGAAGCCTTTTGCTGCTCTATTTAGCCATGGTCAGAGCCTGACAGATTTAGTATTCTAGTTCTGTGTGGTGTTGTGTTGGGCAGCTGCTCTGCGTTGTCTCTGATGGGGATCCTATATTAGTTGTCATGTCCCACACCTACAGTGCGACACTACACACCCAGTCCTGACAACAACCCTTGGCCACAATTGCAGGACATTTTTATTTTCAAACGTAAAAGAGGCAATAATATCATCATGAAACTTCAGCTAGCTATCTAAATTGCTTAGTAGTGTTTTAGTTTTTGTTGTTTTTTGTAGATACAATGTAAAGCTAAATGTTAATAGGGACTAGCTAGCTAGAAAACATTATAGAAACATTTAGGGTTATGTGTTGTATTAGTGGTCAATTTACTTTGCTTGACCTAATTTTTAGGATGGCATAAATAGTTACCCATTTAAAATGAACCATGGAACCTTTTGTCTCGGTTGTTGTAGCCAGCCAGCTAAGTTGTTATTTCTGCACATATATGAGAAAATATTGGAAAAGGTATAATTGATTATATAGTGGAGTCTGCTTATTGTGATCACGTCCGTCCGGGTCAATTTGATCACTAGGGATGATCGCTATAACTATTTATTTTACCATTTTCATTTTTATTACATGAATATAACGTAATGAAACGGACAGCTTTGATATTAAATGAAGTTTACTGACATTCAAAATAAGTTTGTAAATTGCTGTACTGTTACATTAGTGCAAATAGGCTAGCACCACAGGTGCTTTCCCCTGTCTCCATCACTACTAGACATGACCTTAACTCATTTTTATGGAGTTGCTGCACTCTTTCCCTGAGATAAACCATCTATTTGTTAGGATCAACACTCCACTGCCTGCATCTGCTGCAGGTCACAGACTGTTCAGTTGTGCAAGTAAAAGAGCTGGACTAGGCTGCAAAAAATACACAAAATAGACTGGGCTCAATTGTTCTGTATATTTTTTTTTCAAGAAATAATATAAATATATTATTATTTATGTTGTCCAAGCCCTGTTATATCCTCTACAATACGCTAACAACATAACAATTTGTTACAGTTTTACAATGTTAGTATTTGGTTTATTAAACAAAACTATAAACAATTAAAATGTACTCAAAACGTAACTGTACTCAAGTAGTTATTTGATTGAGTATCATTTACTGTTACTTGAGTAAAATGTTACCGTAGTAGTTGTACTCTTACTGGAGTACATGTGTTCAGTACTCTCCCCTCCCTGTTCCTACCTGCTGTCAGGTAGGAGCAGGGGTGTGTTGATCCCCAATTAGAGGCAGCTGCCTTTAGTTGTCTCTAATTGGGGATTATATTTATGTCCCAGCAGTACCCAGGTGCATTGTGGGTTCTTGTGTGTGCATGTGTGTGCTTTGCCATCTGCACATCAGTTTACGGAGCTGCCTTGTTTTCCCTGTGTGAAGTGCCTTAGTACAGACACGCATGAGACGGTCGTGTCCTCCCGCTTTGCTGTTTTGGTTTTGAAAGTTTGCATTGAATAAAAATATGTCAAACCCAGTGAAAATGAAAATGATTTAAAAAAAATAATCCATGCTTTTGTCACTTCTAGATTAAACTACTGCAATGCTCTGCTCTCCGACTATGTGGATAAAGCATTACATCAACTTCAGCTAGTTCTCAATACGGCTGCTAGAATCTTTACTAGAACCCCAAAATGTAATCATGTTACTCCAGTGCACAGCTGGAAGAGGACTGGCCCCCCTCAGAGCCTGGTTCCTCTCTAGGTTGCTTCCTAGGTTCCAGCCTTTCTAGGGAGTTTTTCCAAGCCACCGTGCTTCGACATCTGCATTGCTTGCTGTTAGGGGTTTTAGGCTGGGTTTCTGAATAAGCACTTTATGACTGATGTAAAAATGGCTTTATAAATCCATTTGATTGATTGAGCATGTCATCCTGCTGTAGTCTTTCGATCCTCTTTCCATCTAGACCTGCTGTCCTCACCATGACCTCTGACCCATTCTGCTGTCCTCAGCATGACCTCTGACCCATTCTGCTGTCCTCACCATGACCTCTAACCTCTGACCCGTTCTGCTTTACTCACCATGACCTCTGCCCTCTGACCGATTCTGCTTTACTCGCCACGACCTCTGACCCTTGACCCGTTCTGCTGTCCTCACCATGACCTCTAACCTCTGACCTATTCTGCTGTCCTCACCATGACCTCTGACACGTTCTGCTTTACTCACCATGACCTCTGACAGCAGCAGACGACTCCTATCAGCTAAAAACAAGAAGAAGTGGCTTCAGTGGGCACACCATCACCAAAACTGGTCAATTGAGGACTGGAAAAACATTGCCTGGTCCGACGAATCACGGTTCCTGTTGCATCATGCTGATGGCAGGTTCAGGATTTGGCGTAAGCAGCAGGAGTCCATGGTCCCATCCTGCCTGGTGTCAACAGTACAGGCTGGTGGCGGTGGTGTAATGGTGTGGGGAATGTTTTCCTGGCACACGTTAGGTCCCTTGATACCAACTGAGCAACGTTTGAACGCCACACCTTGTAGAATCTGTGCCCCGAAGAATTCAGGCTGTTTTGGAGCAAAGGGTGGTCCGAACCAGTACAAATATACCTAATAAACTGGCCACTGAGTGTATATATATTTAAAACAGAAAACTACATTTTAAATGAGAATAGGCACTGGTCTGAAGCCAACAAATATAGGAAATTCACATGAGCACCACAATGCCTACTCCACCCATGCTCTACCAAGGTTTTCCAGCACACAGCTTACTACAGTAGCTATGTTGGTCTATTGTACTTCAAACTATGTGTTGGTTGTTTAGGATTCAAACCTTCTCAAACAGCCACTTCCTACTGTTAGAGGAGATGCTTCCACAGTCATGTGATTTGTATTACATTCAAGGCTATTTATTTTAGCTAAATATGTCATTGAGAAGATAACATATTGTTGGGGTCAGTAGATCCCCAACATAACAACAGGTGGTGGTGTGTTGATCACAGTAGCTCAGACAGATAGAGATTATCCGCATTCCTGACTTCTCTAAATGTTACCTATGTAATACTGACATAAGCTCAGAACTGTTTTATCAATTGCTGTGCTGATCAATGGTCCATTACCTCTGTCAAAATAATATGTTTGCACTTTATTTTTTGCAATAAAAATGGCAATAAAAATGCATAATTTTAATTGCAGGGTACTGTAAAGTCCATTATCCCTCTGAAGAGTATGAATTAGGCTGTTTTGTTTGAGAAGGTTTGAATGAGGATGGGTGGAATAGGCATTGTCTCATGTGATGAGTGGAATAGCTAATGCTCGCTAGCTAATGTTATCTGTACGCTCTCCACTTTTTTAAAATCTGTGGACTTCGAGTATGAAGTCCACAGATGATAGCTAAGGAGATGGAGAAAAAACACATGTCTGGATTACATCTTCAAACTAAGGACAACCATGCATTGCATCAGACAGGAGACGCGTCCAACCATGATGTATACGGGTAAGATAGTCTAGTTAGCTACATTTTGACAGAAAGTGGTTTCATTTCAAGTGTACTGTTAGCTAGCTAACATTAGCTGGCTGGGTCGCTAGCTAACGTTACCTGTATGATCTTATTCTTCATATCTCAGACACATTTGCTTGGCTAGTTATAGCCTAATGTTAGCTAACTAACATTGAACCTGGTTGGTTAGCTACCTGCAGATTCATGCAGGGTAGTAACATCATGAGTTGTGATTATGGTCCATTGTTTAGCTAGCTAGCTACGTCTTAACAAAAGACTCCGCTATGCAAGTATCCATTTCAATAGAATTTCACTGCAACTGTTAGACGTTCTAGCTGGTAAATTCGCTCTGGCTATCTACTCCGATTTCAGACCACAGGTAAGATAATCTAACTAGCAACATTTTAAGACATTATGCGTTGCTATTTTTGACAAAGTATTTTCATTTCAAGTTACTTTTAGCTAACGTTACATCATGCGTTGGGATTCATTGTGTACCTAGCTAGCTATCTAACAACATTTCTTAACAAAAGACTCTTGTTTTAGAGCCAGAGCGCAGAATAACTGATTCATCTATCTATCTTTTGGATTGCTAGACATTCGCGTTATACGCCCATCCTTCCACCCCGACCAACCACACTATTTTTTTTATTTAAAGGACAATTTTCCTATTTCTGAAGTAATCTAAATTTCTTATGTCGATGGAATGTTATAGAAGAGTCCAGACACTTTTTTGTGATTTGGCTTGTTTTTGAGAAATTAAGCCCAGTCATGATTCACTTCCTCATTGCTCGTTGTGCAGGTATCAGGGCATTATAGTAATAGTGATGTAGGTCTTTAGATGTTGTACACATCCAAACTTTATCCGCAACGTTAAAACCAATGTTGTGTGACTCAAGCTGTTTCTTCTACCAGGTATAGGGACACTCTCGGCTCCGTGGGGGAAACAGTTTGACTCAACCAAAATGGATTACAATGTTGCAGAATTTCAAATGTACAACATCTAAAGACCTATATCACTATACTGTGTCTGTTTCTAAAATGACATACTAGAATGACATATTTGGGTGTTTTTGGAGCTGTGGTTCATGTATTCTGCCCTGATACTGCACAACAAGCAATGAGGAAGTGAATCGCAGATGGTGTAAGTTTATCTAACACAAGCTAAATCACAAAAAAAGTGCTGTACCCTTCTATTACATTCTATTTAAATCAAAAATAGAGATTTACAGAAACAAGAAAATTCCTTTCAGTAACCTTCTGTCTGATGTAACCAAACAGAACAAATCATACTAATTACAGTGTTCGGAATTTACATTTACTATGTTACGTTTAGTCTATGAGACCAGGCTAGATGTGTGGGGTTATAGAGTGTTTACTATGTTACTTTTAGTCTATGAGACCAGGCTGGATGTGAGGGGTTATAGAGTGTTTACTATGTTACGTTTAGTCTATTAGACCAGGCTGGATGTGAGGGGTTATAGAGTGTTTACTATGTTACGTTTAGTCTATGAGACCAGGCTGGATGTGAGGGGTTATAGAGTGTTTACTATGTTACGTTTAGTCTATGAGACCAGGCTGGATGTGAGGGGTTATAGAGTGTTTACTATGTTACGTTTAGTCTATGAGACCAGGCTGGCACACAGCAAGCTGCATCTCAGTGCTAGAGGCATCACTACAGACAACCTGGTTAAAATCCAGGCTGTATCACAACCGGCCGTGATTGGGAGTCCCACAGGGCGATTGGCCCAGTGTCATCCGAGTTTGGCCGGTGTAGGCCGTCATTGTAAATAAGAATTTGTTCTTAACTGACTTGAATAGTTAAATAAAAAAATAAATACAAGTGTAGGCTGCGGTGTGTGTGTGTAGTGTGTAGTGTGTAGTGTGTAGTGTGTGTAGTGTGTGTGTATAGTGTGTAGTGTGTGTGTGTAGTGTGTGTGTGTAGTGTGTGTGTGTGTGTGTAGTGTGTGTAGTGTGTGTAGTGTGTGTAGTGTGTGTAGTGTGTGTGTATAGTGTGTAGTGTGTGTGTGTAGTGTGTGTGTGTAGTGTGTGTGTGTGTGTGTGTGTGTGTGTGTGTGTGTAGTGTGTAGTGTGTGTAGTGTGTGTGTGTAGTGTGTGTGTGTGTGTGTGTAGTGTGTAGTGTGTGTAGTGTGTGTGTGTGTGTGTGTGTGTGTAGTGTGTGTAGTGTGTGTGTGTGTGTGTGTAGTGTGTGTGTGTAGTGTGTAGTGTGTAGTGTGTAGTGTGTGTAGTGTGTGTGTGTGTGTGTGTGTGTGTGTAGTGTGTGTGTGTAGTGTGTGTGTGTAGTGTGTGTGTGTAGTGTGTGTGTAGTGTGTGTGTGTGTGTAGTGTGTGTGTGTAGTGTGTGTGTGTGTAGTGTGTGTGTGTAGTGTGTGTGTGTAGTGTGTGTGTGTAGTGTGTGTGTGTAGTGTGTGTGTGTAGTGTGTGTGTAGTGTGTGTGTGTAGTGTGTGTGTGTGTGTAGTGTGTGTGTGTAGTGTGTGTGTGTAGTGTGTGTGTGTAGTGTGTGTGTGTAGTGTGTGTGTAGTGTGTGTGTGTGTGTAGTGTGTGTGTGTAGTGTGTGTGTGTAGTGTGTGTGTGTGTAGTGTGTGTGTGTAGTGTGTGTGTGTAGTGTGTGTGTGTAGTGTGTGTGTGTGTAGTGTGTGTGTGTAGTGTGTGTGTGTAGTGTGTGTGTAGTGTGTGTGTGTGTGTAGTGTGTGTGTGTAGTGTGTAGTGTGTGTGTGTAGTGTGTGTGTGTAGTGTGTGTGTGTGTGTGTGTGTGTGTGTGTAGTGTGTAGTGTGTGTAGTGTGTGTGTGTAGTGTGTGTGTGTGTGTGTGTAGTGTGTAGTGTGTGTAGTGTGTGTGTGTGTGTGTGTGTGTGTAGTGTGTGTAGTGTGTGTGTGTGTGTGTAGTGTGTGTGTGTAGTGTGTAGTGTGTAGTGTGTGTAGTGTGTGTGTGTGTGTGTGTGTGTGTGTAGTGTGTGTGTAGTGTGTGTGTGTGTGTAGTGTGTGTGTGTAGTGTGTGTGTGTAGTGTGTGTGTGTGTAGTGTGTGTGTGTAGTGTGTGTGTGTAGTGTGTGTGTGTAGTGTGTGTGTGTAGTGTGTGTGTGTAGTGTGTGTGTGTAGTGTGTGTGTAGTGTGTGTGTGTGTGTAGTGTGTGTGTGTA
>CM042384.1:33224464-33236964 GCA_023634145.1 Thymallus thymallus
GACACAGAGAGACACACACAGAGAGACACACACACACACACACACAGAGACACACACACAAACATGCACACACACACACATAGATACACACACAAACCAGACACACACACACACACACACACACACACACACACACACACACATACACACACAGATACACACACAAACCAGAGACAAACACACACACATACACAGAGAAACACACAAACAGAGAAACACAATCACACACAAACTACACAGAAAAAGACACACACACAGACACACACACACACACACACAGGAAGGAAGGAAGATAAATGTCTGTCAACGAGAGGAGGAAAGGGGAGGAGAGAGGAGGGGAGGAGAGGAGGGGAGGAGGAGAGAGGAGGGGAGGAGAGAGGAGGAGGAGGAGAGAGGAGGAGGAGGAGAGAGGAGGGGAGGAGAGAGGAGGAGGAGGAGAGAGGAGGGGAGTAGAGAGGAGGGGAGTAGAGAGGAGGGGGAGAGAGGAGGAGGAGGAGGAGTAGAGAGGAGGAGGAGGAGAGAGGAGGGGAGGAGAGAGGAGGGGGAGGAGAGAGGGGAGGAGAGAGGAGAAGAGAGGTGGAGGTGAGGTGGAGAGGATGGAGCGGTAAGGGGAGGAGGAGGAAGAGAAGGAGATGGAGAGGTAATGGGGAGGTGAGGTGAGGTAAGGGAGAGGAGGGGATGGAGAGGTAAGGGGGAGGAGAGGTGAGGTAAGGGGGAGGAGAGGATGGAGAGGTAAGGGGGAGGAGATAATGGAGAGGTAAGGGGGAGGAGAGGATGGAGAGGTAAGGGGGAGGAGAGGATGGAGAGGTAAGGGGGAGGAGAGGTGAGGTAAGGGGGAGGAAGAGATGGAGAGGTAAGGGGGAGGAGGTGATGGAGAGGTAAGGGGGAGGCGGGGATGGAGAGGTAAGGGGGAGGAGGGGATGGAGAGGTAAGGGGGAGGAGGTGATGGAGAGGTAAGGGGGAGGAGGGGATGGAGAGGTAAGGGGGAGGAGGGGATGGAGAGGTAAGGGGGAGGAGGGGATGGAGAGGTAAGGGGGAGGAGGTGATGGAGAGGTAAGGGGGAGGAGGGGATGGAGAGGTAAGGGGGAGGAGGGGATGGAGAGGTAAGGGGGAGGAGGGGATGGAGAGGTAAGGGGGAGGAGAGGATGGAGAGGTAAGGGGGAGGAGAGGTGAGGTAAGGGGGAGGAGGGGATGTAAGGGGGAGGAGGGGATGGAGAGGTAAGGGGGAGGAGGGGATGTAAGGGGGAGGAGGGGATGTAAGGGGGAGGAGGGGATGGAGAGGTAAGGGGGAGGAGGGGATGTAAGGGGGAGGAGAGGTGAGGTAAGGGGGAGGAGAGGTGATGTAAGGGGGAGGAGAGGTGAGGTGAGGGGGAGGAGGGGTAAGGGGGAGGAGAGGACAGAGAAGGTAAGTCATAGTAATTTGTGTTGTGATGCTTGAGTGAGTTTTCCTAGGAGCTGATTAACAACACATTAAACTTCCTGTCTCTGCAGTTTAACATTTAAACTGACACACACACACACACACACACACACACACACACACACACACACACACACACACACACACACACACACACACACACACAAAGAAGCACACAATGGCACACACACACTAACTCAGATATCCATTTGTGGTCTCTAGGAAACACTCACACAGAAACTCACACACGGGCGCATACACCTCTGTCAGTGAACTGTTTGCTCCCTCAGGCAGATTGGTTTTGAGTTGTGTGAGAAACCTCACAGTGATGGCATCACCTCCTCACACACACACACCTAACTGTCACCTGCCTCAACCCTCAGACTGGAGAGGTGACAAATGACTCTGAGCCTGTCTCACACACACAGACAGACAGACTCCTGCAGCTCTGTGGGACGCTGGGTCTGTACATAGTCAATGTTAGGCTTCCAGGAGACTCCTATGGTAGGTACACATATAGCTCATGTCTTGGCAGTAGTACTGTAAACTACTTTATCACTGACCTCAACCCAGAGTCTCTCAGAGCGTTCAGTCAGTCCACTGACACCTCTATCAGATCACAGCAAAATCACACTCTACTTGAACAGAGCAATACTCAATCATAAGGCATCAAAGCCAAAGGAACTGAATAATATTATTAAATGCTATAGATGGAAGGAAAGTAGTGTTGAAATCTACCCAAAAAACAATTAGGCAACAACCAATTCAATCCCTTCTAGACAACTTCCTGGACAAAACGTTCCACTGTAATAGTGAAGGTGTGAACTTGTCAGTAGAAAACCTCAACAGTATATCTGACCTCTCAGCTTCTCATCAAATCTAAACATTTCAAACAGAAAACTGAAGAAAATGAACAACAATGATAAATGGTTTGATGAAGAAGAAGAAACTTTACTCACAACACCTCTGTTGAGACGATCAGTGAGGGAATTACTATTATTACCCCAAATGATATCATACACACATTTAGCTATTAAAGTATCTCTTCCTGTCATTTACCTGCACAGTTAATGTAACCATGCAAATATTCACTTACCTGTAAATATTACTGTGTATTTACCTGTACAGCTAATTTAACCATGCAAATATTCACTTACCTGTTCATTTAACCAGTATGTATATTAAGTAAACTATTATTACCCTCACTCATATCATACGCATTTTTAGCTACTGAAGTATTTCTCTGCCATCGACCTGTATAGTATAGTTAACCATCCAACATCCACCAATGTATAGTGTACATATTCAGCCAACCACCCATACTATGCAATGTCTTTTTATAGCTTTTTTTGCACTCCAGATATCTTGTATTTCTATACTTTTTCATACTGCCGCTCTATGTATCATGTACCGTGTATCTGTCTTTTGTGTATTTTCGTTGTGGCATTTTGCACCTGCCCTGTGTTTTGTTGTAGCTGCTTGACAAAGACATTTCCCCCCCGGGAATCAATAAAGTACCTATCTAGTATAGTATAGTAGTACATAGTACAGTACTGTATAGTACAGTAGTGTATAGTATAGTATAGTATAGTAGTGTATAGTATAGTATAGTATAGTATAGTAGTATATAGTACAGTAGTGTATAGTACAGTAGTGTACAGTAAAGTAGTATATAGTACAGTAGTGTATAGTATAGTATAGTAGTGTATAATACAGTAGTGTATATTATAGTATTTTATAGTAGTATATAGTACAGTAGTGTATAGTACAGTAGTGTATAGTACAGTAGTGTATAGTATAGTATAGTATAGGTGTGTATCGTATAGTATAGCACAGTAGTGTATAGTATAGTATAGTAGTGTATAGTATAGTATTGTACAGTAGTATATAGTACAGTAGTGTATAGTATAGTATAGTATATTACAGTAGTGTATATTACAGTAGTGTATAGTACAGTAGTGTATAGTATAGTATAGTAGTGTATATTACAGTGGTGTATAGTACAGTAGTGTATAGTATAGTATAGTAGTATATAGTACAGTAGTGTATAGTACAGTAGTGTATAGTATAGTAGTATATATTACAGTAGTGTATAGTACAGTAGTGTATAGTATAGTATAGTAGTATATAGTACAGTAGTGTATAGTATAGTATAGTATAGTAGTATATATTACAGTAGTGTATAGTACAGTAATGTATAGTATAGTAGTATATAGTACAGTAGTGTAAATTATAGTATAGTATAGTAGTATATAGTACAGTAGTGTATAGTATAGTATAGTAGTATATATTACAGTAGTGTATAGTACAGTAATGTATAGTATAGTATAGTAGTATATAGTACAGTAGTGTATAGTACAGTAGTGTATAGTATAGTATATTAGTGTATAGTACAGTAAGGTATAGTATAGTATTGTACAGTAGTGTATAGTACAGTAGTGTATAGTACAGTAGTGTATAGTATAGTATAGTATAGTATAGTAGTGTATAGTACAGTAGTGTATAGTATAGTATTGTACAGTAGTGTATAGTACAGTAGTGTATAGTACAGTAGTGTATAGTATAGTATAGTAGTATATAGTACAGTAGTGTATAGTACAGTAGTGTATAGTATAGTATAGTAGTATATAGTACAGTAGTGTATAGTACAGTAGTGTATAGTATAGTAGTACATATTACAGTAGTGTACAGTAGTGTATAGTATAGTATAGTAGTATACAGTATAGTAGAATACAGTATAGTAGTATATAGTACAGTAGTGTATAGTACAGTAGTGTATAGTACAGTAGTGTATAGTATAGTATAGTAGTATATAGTACAGTAGTGTATAGTACAGTAGTGTATAGTATAGTAGTACATATTAGAGTAGTGTACAGTAGTGTATAGTATAGTATAGTATAGTATAGTATAGTAGTATATAGTATTGTAGTGTATAGTACAGTAGTGTATAGTATAGTATAGTAGTATATAGTATAGTATAGTAGTATATAGTACAGTAGTGTATAGTATAGTATAGTATAGTAGTGTATAGTACAGTAGTGTATAGTATAGTATAGTATAGTATAGTAGTGTACAGTACAGTAGTGTATAGTATAGTATAGTAGTATATAGTACAGTAGTGTATAGTATAGTAGTGTATAGTACAGTAGTGTATAGTATAGTAGTATATAGTACAGTAGTGTATAGTACAGTAGTGTATAGTATAGTACAGTAGTGTATAGTACAGTAGTGTATATTGTAGTATAGTAGTATATAGTACAGTAGTGTATAGTACAGTAGTATATAGTATAGTATAGTAGTGTATAGTACAGTAGTGTATAGTATAGTATAGTAGTGTATAGTACAGTAGTGTATAGTACAGTAGTGTATAGTATAGTAGTGTATAGTACAGTAGTGTATAGTATAGTATAGTATAGTAGTGTATAGTATAGTAGTGTATAGTACAGTAGTGTATAGTATAGTACAGTAGTGTATAGTACAGTAGTGTATAATATAGTAGTGTATAGTATAGTATAGTATCGTAGTGTATAGTACAGTAGTGTATAGTATAGTATAGTATAGTACAGTAGTGTTTAGTACAGTAGTGTATAGTACAGTAGTGTATAGTATAGTATAGTACAGTAGTGTACAGTATAGTAGTGTATAGTACAGTAGTGTATAGTACAGTAGTGTATAGTACAGTAATGTATAGTATAGTACAGTAGTGTATAGTATAGTACAGTAGTGTATAGTACAGTAGTGTATAGTACAGTAGTGTATAGTACAGTAATGTATAGTATAGTACAGTAGTGTATAGTACAGTAGTGTATAGTACAGTAGTGTATAGTACAGCAATGTATAGTATAGTATAGTAGTGTATAGTACAGTAGTGTATAGTACAGTAGTGTATAGTATAGTAGTGTATAGTACAGTAGTGTATAGTATAGTACAGTAGTGTATAGTACAGTAGTGTATAGTACAGTAATGTATAGTACAGTAGTGTATAGTATAGTACAGTAGTGTATAGTACAGTAGTGTATAGTATAGTTTAGTATAGTATAGTGCAGTAGTGTATAGTACAGTAGTGTATAGTACAGTAGTGTATAGTACAGTAGTGTATAGTATAGTATAGTATATTATAGTAGTGTATACTACAATGTAAAAAATAGTGCAAATAAAGAAATACCCCTGAAAGAGTAATATTCCAAACTTTTGACCGGGGTATAAATACAAATAAAAAAGAGATTACACTATTACCATGTTGATAACCCAGTAATAATACACTGTCCTCCTGACAGAACTGGTGTAACTGAGTCAGGTTTGATAACCCAGTAATAATACACTGTCCTCCTGACAGAACTGGTGTAACTGAGTCAGGTTTGATAACCCAGTAATAATACACTGTCCTCCTGACAGAACTGGTGTAACTGAGTCAGGTTTGATAACCCAGTAATAATACACTGTCCTCCTGACAGAACTGGTGTAACTGAGTCAGGTTTGATAACCCAGTAATAATACACTGTCCTCCTGACAGAACTGGTGTAACTGAGTCAGGTTTGATAACCCAGTAATAATACACTGTCCTCCTGACAGAACTGGTGTAACTGAGTCAGGTTTGATAACCCAGTAATAATACACTGTCCTCCTGACAGAACTGGTGTAACTGAGTCAGGTTTGATAAGCCAGTAATAATACACTGTCCTCCTGACAGAACTGGTGTAACTGAGTCAGGTTTGATAACCCAGTAATAATACACTGTCCTCCTGACAGAACTGGTGTAACTGAGTCAGGTTTGATAACCCAGTAATAATACACTGTCCTCCTGACAGAACTGGTGTAACTGAGTCAGGTTTGATAACCCAGTAATAATACACTGTCCTCCTGACAGAACTGGTGTAACTGAGTCAGGTTTGATAACCCAGTAATAATACACTGTCCTCCTGACAGAACTAGTGTAACTGAGTCAGGTTTGATAACCCAGTTATCAACGCACACACACACACACACAGACACACACACACACACACACACACGTGCGCACAAACACACCTGAAGAATCCAGCTGGGGAGAAGTGGAAGCAAATGGGTCTTCATCCTCATCCTCAGGCTCAGACAACATTTGTGAAGACACTTGTGTGGCTGAGGAGGAGGATGGCTCTTCATCCTGAGGCTTCGAGATCATTTCTGAAGAGGCCTGTGTGGCTGAGGAGGTACAGTTGAAGTCGGAAGTTTACATACACCTTAGCCAAATACATTTAAACTCAGTTTTTCACAATTTCTGACATTTAATCCTAGTAAAAATTCCCTGTCTTAGGTCAGTTAGGATCACCACTTTATTTTAAGAATGTGAAATGTCAGAATAATAGTAGAGAGAATTATTTATTACACTCAATTAGTATTTGGTAGCTGACACAGCGACAGATATGCGGGACCCAAAAGCGGACACGGAGGCAGAGAGATTATCAAATATTTAATACAGGATCAGGGGCAAGGCAGTCTCGTAGTGGTTGACAGGCAAGGTTCATAACAGGGAATCAGAATAGCAGTAGTCCAATAAGGGAGGTCAGGCTCGTAGTAGTAGTTCAGGCAGGGTTCGGTACCGGGGATCAGCACGATGGCAGTACAGAGGACTAGACAGGCTCGTAATCCACAAGAACAGGTAGAGGTCCAAATACAGGGAAGAACTACTGACAGAGTTAGGAATACAAACAGAGAGCTGGAACGACTGAACTAGACAAGACGATCTGGCAAATGCTAACAGAACCCAAGGGACTAAATACCCAAACTGACTGATGATGGTGATAGTGATAGGGTGCAGCTGGTGTGGGGAGGAGACAAACACAGAATGTTTCGGGTAGCCTTCCACAAGCTTCCCACAATAAGTTGGGTGAATTTTGGCCCATTCCTCCTGACAGAACTGGTGTAACTGAGTCAGGTTTGTAGGCCTCCTTGCTCTCACACACTTTTTCAGTTCTGTCCACAAATGTTCTATAGGCTTGAGGTCAGGGCTTTGTGATGGCCACTCCAATACCTTGACTTTGTTGTCCTTAAGACATTTTGCCACAACTTTGGAAGTATGCTTGGGGTCATTGTCCATTTGAAAGACCCATTTGCGACCAAGCTTTAACTTCCTGACTGATGTCTTGAGATGTTGCTTCAATATATCCACATCATTTTCCTTCCTCATGATGCCATCTATTTTGTGAAATGCACCAGTCCCTCCTGCAGCAAAGCACCCCCACAACATGATGCTGCCACCCCCGTGCTTCACGGTTGGGATGGTCTTCTTTGGCTTGATCATACTTTTTGGAGAAATGTCCTCTGGTCTGATGAAACAAAAATAGAACTGTTTGGCCATAATGACCATAACGATGTTCTAACAGTTATATTTTTGTTTCATCAGACCAGAGGACATTTCTCCAAAAAGTACGATCTTTGACCCCATGTACAGTTGCAAACCGTAGTCTGGCTTTTTTATGGCGGTTTTGGAGCAGTGGCTTCTTCCTTGCTGAGCGGCCTTTCAGGTTATGTCGATATAGGACTCGTTTTACTGTGGATATAGATACTTTTGTACCTGTTTCCTCCAGCATCTTCACAAAGTCCTTTGCTGTTGTTCTGGGATTGATTTGCACTTTTCACACCAAAGTACGTTCATCTCTAGGAGACAGAACGCATCTCCTTCCTGAGCGGTATGATGGCTGCGTGGTCCCATGGTGTTTATACTTGCGTACTATTGTTTGTACAGATGAACGTGGTACCTTCAGGCGTTTGGAAATTGCTCCCAAGGATGAACCAGACTTGTGGAGGTCTACGATTTATGGTCTTGGCTGATTTCTTTTGGTTTTCCAATGATGTCGAGCAAAGAGGCACTGAGTTTGAAGGTAAGCCTTGAAATACATCCACAGGTACACCTCCAATTGACTCAAATTATGTCAATTAGACTATCAGAAGCTTCTAAAGCCATGACATAATTTTCTGGAATTGTCCAAGCTGTTCAAAGGCACAGTCAACTTAGTGTATGTAAACTTCTGACCCACTGGAATTGTGATATAGTGAATTAATCTGTCTGTAAACTATTGTTGGAAGAAGTACTTGTGTCATGCACAAAGTAGATGTCCTAACCGACTTGCCAAAACTATAGTTTGTTAACATGAAATCTGTGGAGTGGTAGAAAAATGAGTTTTAATCACTTGTGAGTGTATGTAAACTTCCGACTTCAACTGTACATACCAATTAGGATCTGGCTAAAAATACTTGAATCAGCTGTGAGGTCTGGGGTCCGCTCACCAACCAAGAATTCACAAAATATTGTGTGTCACTCTGTATATAAGGATTGGAGACAGGCGCAGGAATACGTCATAGGGGGTTTATGTTCTCACCCAAACAAAGCACACATACAGTGGGGAGAACAAGTATTTGATACACTGCCGATTTTGCAGGTTTTCCTACTTACAAAGCATGTAGAGGTCTGTCATTTTTATCATAGGTACACTTCAACTGTGAGAGACGGAATCTAAAACAAAAATCCAGAAAATCACATTGTATGATTTTTAAATAATTAATTTGCATTTTATTGCATGACATAAGTATTTGATCACCTACCAACCAGTAAGAATTCCGGCTCTCACAGACCTGTTAGTTTTTCTTTAAGAAGCCCTCCTGTTCTCCACTCATTACCTGTATTAACTGCACCTGTTTGAACTCGTTACCTGTATAAAAGACACCTGTCCACACACTCAATCAAACAGACTCCAACCTCTCCACAATGGCCAAGACCAGAGAGCTGTGTAAGGACATCAGGGATAAAATTGTAGACCTGCACAAGGCTGGGATGGGCTACAGGACAATAGGCAAGCAGCTTGGTGAGAAGGCAACAACTGTTGGTGCAATTATTAGAAAATGGAAGAAGTTCAAGATGACGGTCAATCTCCCTCGGTCTGGGGCACCATGCAAGATCTCACCTCGTGGGGCATCAATGATCATGATGAAGGTGAGGGATCAGCCCAGAACTACACGGCAGGACCTGGTCAATGACCTGAAGAGAGCTGGGACCACAGTCTCAAAGAAAACCATTAGTAACACACTACGCCGTCATGGATTAAAATCCTGCAGCGCACGCAAGGTCCCCCGGCTCAAGCCAGCGCATGTCCAGGCCCGTCTGAAGTTTGCCAATGACCATCTGGATGATCCAGAGGAGGAATGGGAGAAGGTCATGTGGTCTGATGAGACAAAAATAGAGCTTTTTGGTCTAAACTCCACTCGCCGTGTTTGGAGGAAGAAGAAGGATGAGTACAACCCCAAGAACACCATCCCAACCGTGAAGCATGGAGGTGGAAACATCATTCTTTGGGGATGCTTTTCTGCAAAGGGGACAGGACGACTGCACCGTATTGAGGGGAGGATGGATGGGGCCATGTATTGCGAGATCTTGGCCAACAACCTCCTTCCCTCAGTAAGAGGTCTTCCAGCATGACAACGACCCGAAACACACAGCCAGGGCAACTAAGGAGTGGCTCCGTAAGAAGCATCTCAAGGTCCTGGAGTGGCCTAGCCAGTCTCCAGACCTGAACCCAATAGAAAATCTTTGGAGGGAGCTGAAAATCCGTATTGCCCAGCGACAGCCCCGAAACCTGAAGGATCTGGATGGAGGAGTGGGCCAAAATCCCTGCTGCAGTGTGTGCAAACCTGGTATAGAACTACAGGAAACATATGATCTCTGTAATTGCACCAAATATTAATTGTACCAAATATTAAGTTCTGCTTTTCTGATGTATCAAATACTTATGTCATGCAATAAAATGCAAATAAATTACTTAAAAATCATACAATGTGATTTTCTGGATTTTTGTTTTAGATTCCGTCTCTCACAGTTGAAGTGTACCTATGATAAAAATTACAGACCTCTACATGCTTTGTAAGTAGGAAAACCTGCAAAATCGGCAGTGTATCAAATACTTGTTCTCCCCACTGTACATGTATTAACACAGGGTTGAAACCCAAACAAAGGAGCGAGGTGTAAACCTCTACATACATCACGGGACGAGACCCGTAATACGAGTGGCACTAATACACGTAGCATGAAGCCGATACGATGCACAGGTACTCACAGAACCAACGGACATGGTAACAATAACCGACAAGGACAATGGGAAACAGAGGGCACATATATAACATACTAACCAGGGGGAACCAGGTGTGTAATGATCCAGTTCATACTGTATATAACATACTAACCAGGGGGAACCAGGTGTGTAATGATCCAGTTCATACTGTATATAACATACTAACCAGGGGGAACCAGGTGTGTAATGAGACAAGACAGTCCAGGGTTGGTGGTAATGATCCAGTTCATACTGTATATAACTTACTAACCAGGGGGAACCAGGTGTGTAATGATCCAGTTCATACTGTATATAACATACTAACCAGGGGGAACCAGGTGTGTAATGATCCAGTTCATACTGTATATAACATACTAACCAGGGGGAACCAGGTGTGTAATGATCCAGTTCATACTGTATATAACATACTAACCAGGGGGAACCAGGTGTGTAATGAGACAAGACAGTCCAGGGTTGGTGGTAATGATCCAGTTCATACTGTATATAACATACTAACCAGGGGGAACCAGGTGTGTAATGAGACAAGACAGTCCAGGGTTGGTGGTAATGATCCAGTTCATACTGTATATAACATACTAACCAGGGGGAACCAGGTGTGTAATGAGACAAGACAGTCCAGGGTTGGTGGTAATGATCCAGTTCATACTGTATATAACATACTAACCAGGGGGAACCAGGTGTGTAATGAGACAAGACAGTCCAGGGTTGGTGGTAATGATCCAGTTCATACTGTATATAACATACTAACCAGGGGGAACCAGGTGTGTAATGAGACAAGACAGTCCAGGGTTGGTGGTAATGATCCAGTTCATACTGTATATAACATACTAACCAGGGGGAACCAGGTGTGTAATGAGACAAGACAGTCCAGGGTTGGTGGTAATGATCCAGTTCATACTGTATATAACATACTAACCAGGGGGAACCAGGTGTGTAATGATCCAGTTCATACTGTATATAACATACTAACCAGGGGGAACCAGGTGTGTAATGAGACAAGACAGTCCAGGGTTGGTGGTAATGATCCAGTTCATACTGTATATAACATACTAACCAGGGGGAACCAGGTGTGTAATGAGACAAGACAGTCCAGGGTTGGTGGTAATGATCCAGTTCATACTGTATATAACATACTAACCAGGGGGAACCAGGTGTGTAATGAGACAAGACAGTCCAGGGTTGGTGGTAATGATCCAGTTCAGTGAAGCCTAGAAAGCCGGTGACGTAGACCTCCAGAGCTGGTACACGGAATGAGCAGCAGTACCCAGGGAACCGTGACACTGTGTACAACGTAAAACACCAAATAATGCATGCAGAGCAGAATTAGGCCTATACCTGCTAATGATCAAAATCCAGAAAAGAACCGTTAAATTCTACAACCACCTAAAAGGAAGTGATTCCCAAACCTTCCATTACAAAGCCATCACCTACAGAGAGATGAACCTGGAGAAGAGTCCCCTAAGCAAGCTGGTCCTGGGGCTCTGTTCACAAACCCAAACAGACCCACAGAGCCCCAGGACAGCAACACAACTAGACCCAAACAGATAGAGGCAGGAGAGAAAGAGGCAGGAGAGAAAGAGGCAGGAGAGAAAGAGGCAGGAGAGAAAGAGGCAGGAGAGAAAGAGGCAGGAGAGATATCAATATCTTTCTGTCTTGCTCTGATACCCCTACACACACCCTACACACACACACCCTACACACACCCTACACACACCCTACACACACCCTATACACACACACCCTACACACACACACCCTACACACACCCTACACACACCCTACACACACCCTACACACACCCTACACACACACACCCTACACACACCCTACACACACCCTACACACACCCTACACACACACACCCTACACACACCCTACACACACACACCCTACACACACCCTACACACACACACCCTACACACACCCTATACACACACACCCTACACACACACACCCTACACACACCCTACACACACCC
>CM042384.1:33244464-33256964 GCA_023634145.1 Thymallus thymallus
CATTGTGGGGAAGGACCCGTAAGGAAGCATTTCACTGTTAGTCTACAACTGTTGTTTACGAATTATGTGACAAAGAACATTTGATTTGATCGTCTGGAAGGGTTTTGCTGGTCTTTAGAACACTAAGACCAGTCAGGATGTAGTTATACTCCGCTGATTACTGGAAGGGCCATTACACACACACACACACACACACACACACACACACACACACACACACACACAGTGGTATCAGTACTAGCAGCATCAGGTGGTGCTAACAGAGAGAGATGGTCTGATTGGAACCAGAGGGTGATGTCACGCTAACACACAGTTTTGGTGTCTCCCTTTCACCTCTGTTGCACACACGAACACACACACACACAGCCCTGCGTCTCCTAGTCATATCTAATGTATTTGTAATGAGTGACACTATCTGCCAGGCTAGCCTATATAAAATGCTCTACTGACAGAGGATGAGAGAGAGGAGACCACATGACTTTACTGCATCACATACAAGTGGGTAGAAGAATATAATATCATATAATATCAGGCCTCCTGAGTGGCACAGCGGTCCAACCTGGTTGGTTAGCTACCTGCAGATTCAAATCAAATCAAATCAAATTGTATTGGTCACATACAGGTGGTTAGCAGATGTTATTACAGGTGTATTGAAATGCTTGTGCTTCACAACATATACCCAATACACACAAATCTAAGTAAGGAATGGAATTAATAATATATACAAGCGATGTCAGAGCGGCACAGACTAAGATACAGTAGAATAGTATAGAATACAGTATATACATATGAGATGAGTAATGCAAGATATGTAGACATTATTAAAGTGACTAGTGTTCCATTAAGTGGCCAGTGATTTCTAGTCTATGTCTATAGGGAGCAGCCTCTAAGGTGCTAGTGATGGCTGTTTAACAGTCTGATGGCCTTGAGATTGAGCTTCTGTCTCTCGTTCCTTGCTTTGATGTACCTGTACTGACCTCGCCTTCTGTATGATATCAGGGTGAACAAGCAGTGGCTCAGATTGTTGATGTCCTTGATGATGTTTTTGGCCTTCCTGTGACATCGGGTGCTGTAGGTGTCCTGGAGGGTGGGTAGTTTGCCCCCGGTGGTGCGTTGGGCAGACCGCACCCCCCTCTGGAGAGCCTTGAGGTTGCGGGCGGTGCAGTTGTCATACCAGGCAGTGATACAACCTGACAGGATGCTCTCAATTGTGCATCTGTAGAAGTTTGTGAGGGTTTTAGGTGTTAAGACACATTTCTTTAGCCTCCTGAAGTTGAAGAGGCTCTGTTGTGCCTTCTTCACCACACTGTCTGTGTGGGTGGACAATTTCAGTTTATCAGTGATGTGTACGCCAAGGAACATGAAGCTTTTCACCTTCTCCACTGGGGTCCCGTCGATGTGGATAGGGGGGGGTGCTCCCTCTGCTGTTTCCTGAAGTCCACGATCATCTCCTTAGTTTTGCTGACGTTGTGTGAGAGATTATTTTCCTGGCACCACACTCCCAGAGCCCTCACCTCCTCCCTGTAGGCTGTCTCATCGTTGTTGGTAATCAAGCCTACTACTGTTGTGTTGTCTGCAAACTTGATTATTGAGTTGGAGGCGTGCTTGGCCACGCAGTCATGGGTGAACAGGGAGTACAGACGTTGGTTGAGTACCCACCCTTGTGGGGCCCCAGTGTTGAGTATCAGCGAAATGGAGGTGTTGTTTCCTACCTTCACCACCTGGGGGCGGCCCGTCAGGAAGTCCAGAACCCAGTTGCACAGGGTGGGGTTCAGGGCCTGAGCTTAATGATGAGCTTGGAGGGTACTATGGTGTTGAATGCTGAGCTATAGTCAATGAACAGCATTTTAACATAGGTCTTGCTCTTGTCCAGATGGGATAGGGCAGTGTGCAGAGTGATGGTGATTGCATCGTCTGTGGATCTATTGGGGCAGTAAGCAAATTGAAGTGGGTCTAGGGTGTCAGGTAAGGTGGAGGTGATATGATCCTTGACTAGTCTCTTAAAGCACTTCATGATGACAGAGGTGATACGGGGCGATAGTCATTTAGTTCAGTTACCTTTGCTTTCTTGGGTACAGGAACAATGGTGGCCATCTTGAAGCATGTGGAGACAGCAGACTGGGATAGGGAGAAATTGAATATGCCCGTAAACACACCAGCCAGATGGTCTGCGCATGCTCTGAGGACGCGTCTAGGGATGCCGTCTGGGCCAGCAGCATTGCTTGTCAGGCTCTGGCCATAGAGAAGCTTTGCTTCTCTATATTTCTATGGTCAGAGTCTGGCAGATCTATCATTTCTATTTCTGTCTGGTGTGTGTGTGTGGGATCCCTAATTAGAGGCAGCTGCTATGCATTACCTCTAATTAGGGATCTTACTTATATGTCTGTGTTCCACTCCGTTGGCGTGGTTCATTGTTATGTTGTCTCGTATCGTGCTACGTGTGTCTTTATATATATAATTTGTTATTTTGTATAGTTCGTCAGTTCGTTAAATAAACATGTCGAACTATCGATACGCTGCGCCTTGGTCTCTCTACACACCCGAACGTGACAGAATGAACCACCACCCGACCAAGCAGCGTTATACGGGAGCAAGAAAGGAAAGAAAGAAAGGAAGACAGCGGCGTTATGGAGGTAAAGGAGCCCGTAGTCAACCCCAGGAAAATTTCGGGGGGGGGCTATGGGGATGGTCTGGCAAGGAGGAGGACGCGCCAGAACCACTATCCATGTGGGATACACTGTGCCCTAAATATAAATGGGGGGCGCAAAGTGTTGAAGAGGAGGATTATCTGGAGAGAAATTTTGGAGACGTTTTGGAGGAAATGTGGGAGATAGCGGAGGAAGTTGAACGGGAAATGTCGGAGTGGAATAATCCGTGCCCAGTCGCCTACTCCACTCCCGTGAAAGAGCAGTCCGCTTTACCGGTACCCAGTCGGGGTCCGGCCGTCTGATCTACTCCAGTGCCAGAGCAGTCCGCTCCACCGGTGCCCAGTCGGGGTCCGGCCGTCTGCTACACTCCAGTGAGCCTCTCCAGTCCGGTACGTCATGTGCCTGCTCCTCGCACTCGCCCTGAGGTGCGTGTCACCAGTCTGGCGCCATCAGTGCCGACTCCACGCACCAGGCCTCCAGTGCGCCTCTCCAGTTCGGTACGTCATGTGCCTGCTCCCCGCACTAGCCCTGAGGTGCGTGTTATTAGTCCTGTGCCACATGTGCCGACTTCACGCACCAGGCTTCCAGTGCGCCTTCCCAGTCAGGTACGTCCTGTGCCTGCTCCCCGCACTCGCCCTGAAGTGCGTGTTATTAGTCATGTGCCACCAGTGCCGACTTCATGCACCAGGCTTCCAGTGCGCCTCCCCAGTCCGGTACGTCCCGTGCCGACTCCCCGCACTCGACCTCCAGTGCGTGTGCATAGCCAGGTTCCTCCAGTTCCGGCTTCACGCACCAGGCCTCCAGTGCGCCTCCCCAGTCCGGTACGTCCCGTGCCGACTCCCCGCACTCGACCTCCAGTGCGTGTGCCCAGCCAGGTACCTCCAGTGCCAGCTCCACGCACCAGGCCTCCAGTGCGCCTCTCCAGTCTGGTACGTCCCGTGCCGACTCCCCGCACTCGACCTCCAGTGCGTGTGCCCAGCCAGGTACCTCCAGTGCCGGCTACACGCACCAGACCGTCGGTGCGCCTCATCAGCCCGGAGACTCCCGTGATAGTCGACAGCCCGGAGACTCCTGTGATGGTCGACAACCCGGAGCCTCCCGTGATGGTCGACAGCCCGGAGCCTCCCGTGACGCTCGACAGCCCGGAGCCTACCGCGATGGTCGACAGCCCGGAGCCTCCCGTGACGCTCGACAGCCCGGAGCCTCCCGTGACGCTCGACAGCCCGGAGCCTCCCGTGACGCTCGACAGCCCGGAGCCTCCCGTGACGCTCGACAGCCCGGAGCCTCCCGTGACGCTCGACAGCCCGGAGCCTCCCGTGACGCTCGACAGCCCGGAGCCTCCCGTGACGCTCGACAGCCCGGAGCCTCCCGTGACGCTCGACAGCCCGGAGCCTCCCGTGACGCTCGACAGCCCGGAGCCTCCCGTGACGCTCGACAGCCCGGAACCTCCCGTGACGCTCGACAGCCCGGAATCTCCCGTGACGATCGACAGCCCGGAACCTTCCGTGACGATCGACAGCCTCCCGTGACGCTCGACAGCCCGGAGCCTCCCGTGACGCTCGACAGCCCGGAGCCTCCCGTGACGCTCGACAGCCCGGAACCTCCCGTGACGATCGACAGCCCGGAACCTTCCGTGACGATCGACAGCCCGGAACCTTCCGTGACGATCGACAGCCCGGAACCTTCCGTGACGATCGACAGCCCGGAACCTTCCGTGACGATCGACAGCCCGGAACCTTCCGTGACGATCGACAGCCCGGAGCCTCCCGTGACGATTATATGGCCGGAGTCGCCTGCCACACCGGTGCTCAGTCCTGGCCCGGATATTTGCCCCGCTCCATGGCCTGAACTTGTTCCCCCACCATTGTTATTTAAAGGACCGGTGGGTTGCCCCTTTACATGGCCGGAGTCGCCTGCCACACCGGTGCTCAGTCCTGGCCCGGTTATTTGCCCCGCTCCATGGCCTGAACCTTTTCCCCCACCATTGTTGTTTCCAGGACCGGTGGGTTGCCCCTTTATATGGCCGGAGTCGCCTGCCACACCGGTGCCCAGTCCTGGCCCGGTTATTTGCCCCGCTCCATGGCCTGAGCCTTTTCCCCCACCATGGTCATTTCTAGGACCGGTGGGTTGCCCCTGTATATGGCCGGAGTCGCCTGTTACACCGGTGCCCAGTCCTGGCCCGGTTATTTGCCCCGCTCCATGGCCTGAGCCTTTTGCCCCACCATGGTCATTTCCTGGACTAGTGGGTTGCCCCTTTAAATGGCCTGAGTCGCCTACCACACCAGTGCCCAGTCCGGGCCAAGTAGAAATGAAGAGGAAGACATCCACTTCGCCGGGGCCGGAACCGCCACCGGCGATGGGTTATGGTTGATGTTTTTCCCTCCCTGACCCTTCCCTCATGTTTTGTGTTTATTTTTCTTGCGGCCGGGAGTCCGCGCCTTTGGGGGGGGGTACTGTCAGGCTCTGGCCATAGAGAAGCTTTGCTTCTCTATATTTCTATGGTCAGAGTCTGGCAGATCTATCATTTCTATTTCTGTCTGGTGTGTGTGTGTGGGATCCCTAATTAGAGGCAGCTGCTATGCATTACCTCTAATTAGGGATCTTACTTATATGTCTGTGTTCCACTCCGTTGGCGTGGTTCATTGTTATGTTGTCTCGTATCGTGCTACGTGTGTCTTTATATATATCATTTGTTATTTTGTATAGTTCGTCAGTTCGTTAAATAAACATGTCGAACTATCGATACGCTGCGCCTTGGTCTCTCTACACACCCGAACGTGACATTGCTAGGATTAACACGTTTAAATGTTTTACTCACGTCGGCCACGGAGAAGGAGAGCACACAGTCCTTGGAAGCGGGCCGCTTCGGTGAAACTGTATTATCTTCCAAGCGAGAGAAGAAGGTGTTTAACTTGTCTGGAAGCAAGACGTCGGTCTCTGCGACGTGGCTGATTTTCCTTTTGTAGTCCGTGATTATCTGTAGACCGGAACATATCCCAGTCTGCGTGATTAAAACTATCCTGAAGCGTGGATTCTGATTGGTCAGACCAGCTTTAAATAGTCCTTAGCATGGGCACTTCCTATTTGAGTTTCTGCCTCTAGGAAGGGAGGAGTAAAACTTTTGACAGTCGTGGTCAGATTTGTCAAAAGGAGGGAAGGGGAGGGGCTTGTAAGCCTCCCGGAAGTTTGAATAACAGTGGTGGAGTGTTTTAGCAGCGTGAGTACTACAGTCAATGTGTTGATAGAACTTTGGCAGCCTAGTCCTCAAATTAGATTTGTTAAAATCTACTACAACTACAATAAATGCAGCCTCAGGATATGTGGTTTCCAGTCCAGTGAAGTTCTTTGAGGGCCGTCATGGTATCAGCTTGAGGAGGGATACAAACAGCCGTGGATATAACGGAGGAGAATTCTCTTGAGTGTGAGGTATTCTAGGTCAGGTGAACAAAGGGACTTGAGTTCTTGTATGTTACTACAATTACACCAGGAGTCGTTAATCATGAAAACACACACCTCCGCCCTTCTGCTTCCCAGAGAGATATTTATTCCTGTCTGCGCGATGAACTGAGAATCTCTCTGGCTGGACCGATTTCCACAGAGTATCCGGAGAGAGCCATGTTTCTGTGAAACAAAGTATGTTACAGGCCCTGATGTCTCTCTGGAAAGAAATCCTTTCCCTGAGCTCATCAACTTTGTTATCTAGAGACTGAACATTAGCGAGTACTATATACTCTGAAGCGGTGGGTGGTCGAACAAGCAGGATGCCTCATGTCTCTCCTCCGCCGGAGATGTTTTGGGTCGGCCTCTGGAATCAGTATAATTGCTCTGGGGAGAGTGAACAAAGGATCTGCTCCAGGGAAGTCATATTCCTGGTTGTAATGCTGGTAGTTCTGGTGAGTTACTGCCTCTCTAATTTACAATAGTTCTTCCTGGCTGTATGTAATGACACAAAACATTTCCTGAGCTAATAATGTAAAACATAATTCATAAAGAAAATGAAATACTGCTAAGTTTCCTAGGAGCTAGTTGCGAAGCCACCATCTCCGTTGGCGCCATTTTCTATAGCCTAATGTTAGATTCATGCCATGAGTTGTGATTATGGTTCATGTTTACCTAGCTAGCTAGCTAACGTTAGCTGGCTGGTTCGCTAGCTAACGTTACATGTATGACCTTATTATTTGTATCTCAGAGCCATTTGCTTAGCTAGCTATAGCCTAATGTTAGCTAGCTAACATTGAACCTGGTTTGTTAGCTACCTGCAGATTTATGCATGTGGCCGCTGTCAGTAAACGTCGGCAAAAAAGTGTAATAAACATTTTGCCAGCAGCACAGCTACAATCACCAACGCTCTGGATAAAACAGCCTAACCAGCTCTGCTAGGATGAGTGAAATGGTCAGAGTGGGGTGTTTTCTCATTATGTGTCTGGAAGTAGCTAGCCAATGTTAGCCAGTTAGCTTGGGTGCTTGACTGCCGTTGTGAGGTCAGAACGTTTGGATCAACCCTACTCATCGGCCAGAGCGCTCTGAACACTCCGAGAGCAACACGTTTTGAATTTACGAACGGACAGTCTGACAGCACAGTTACAGTCACCAACGCTGACTTCTGTTGTTCGTACAGAACGCTCGGATCAACCCTTAAAGAGATGGATGGGGCTAAATCTTAAAAGGGTGAGAACGATGCTGAGTGAGGTTAGAAAAAGAAGGACTCTCCAGTAGTAGTACCAAAAGATTCAAAGGACATTTTCTCAAATGTAAAAAACACAATTTCAAATGTTGCTACATAAGGCCGATTTGAGCCGGTTGGTCACATAGGAAAAATCCTATAGAAGTCCAACAGGACTGGTTTCTTGTTTTGGATTCCTATAGGATCCTATAAAATCAAATCCTACAGGATAGAATCCCATAGGAGTCCGATGCATTTGTTTTTCTGTTTTGGCCAAATCAAAATGCAGCAGGTTCTCCTCTAACAAATGATGTAACAATATTTAATGTTTCTATGTTGTTTCTGAGTTGTGTTTCAACAGCACATACAATCTGATTTCCCTTTTATCAATATGAGTGATTCATTGCCCCTTTTCAAACAGAGTTTTTGGTGCAGATGCAGTTTATAAGGTGCTTGTTTAAATAAATACAAATAATATGATTACTATTGTGGCACATGTATGTGTAGGTAGTACATTTTATATTTAGGTTTTCAATATATTAAATTGTTTATTGATTAGGAAACTTCAAAACTGGGTTTTGAGATTGGGGCTATTTATCAAAGTTATTGTAAATGGAAAGCAGCGACGGCATAATTTTCAACTTGTGTTTTATTAATATAATGAAGGAATGTTCTACTTAATTAGGTTAAGACTGCTGAATGAGTCCAAAACCGTGATGTGATTGATTTGTTTTGATGATCTACCAGGAATCATAAAAACGGGTTTGACTTGCCAATAATAAGGCACATACGTATATTTAGCAATGACAAACAAGATACAAATGTATCACCTGCTATAACAATACAGTGGCTACAACTTGGCTAGCTAGCTAGTAAGCTGCCAGGGAAATGTGGCTAACAGTAGTTTCTTAGGTAGTATAAAAATGTATGCATAAAATGCTGTACAATGACAACTTCATCAGGAAACATAAGGAAAGAAACACTGTACTCACAGTTCTTTCATTCATATACAGTGAAGGATAAAACCGTTAGAATAATAAAACCGGAGATTCTCTGCACAGCCACAGGTGGAACTTGTGTTAGCTGTGACATCATCAGGCACTCTTAAAGGGACAGGCTTTCTTACTTTCTTTCTTATTGTTTCTGATCAAAGAAACTAATTATAATTGAATGGGTTCAATTAAGAAAAAAGGTTCTAATAGGATTCTGATTGGGGTGACAAAATCCTACAAGACCTATAGGATCCAATCGGATAGCTTTTGATTTCCCTAATGAAAAAAGTTTGACAAAATTCCAATAGGATTCTGATAGAGGCGATACAAATCCTATAGGATCCTATTGGAAAAATGAGTAGTCCTGTAGGATATTTGACTACGGTTGGTAATCAATGGTTCATTCATGAGTAGTCCTGTAGGATATTTGACTACGGTTGGTAATCAATGGTTCATTCATGAGTAGTCCTGTAGGATATTTGACTACGGTTGGTAATCAATGGTTCATTCATGAGTAGTCCTGTAGGATATTTGACTACGGTTGGTAATCAATGGTTCATTCATGAGTAGTCCTGTAGGATATTTGACTACGGTTGGTAATCAATGGTTCATTCATGAGTAGTCCTGTAGGATATTTGACTACGGTTGGTAATCAATGGTTCATTCATGAGTAGTCCTGTAGGATATTTGACTACGGTTGGTAATCAATAGACCCAGACGACACTGGGCCAATTGTGCGCCACCCTATGGGACTCCCAATCACAGCTGGTTGTGATACAGCCTGGGTTCGAACCAGGTAATCTGTAGTGACACCTCTAAGATGCAATGCCTCAGACCGCTGCGCCACTCGGGCATGTACATTGTGTAATTTACTGATGGTCCCTAACTATCTGGGCAGGATTGAAACAAATCAAACCTTCATTTCTGTTGTGTTGCAGTCACGATCACAAATCTCACAAAACTCTGTTTTAGACAAGATTGACTTTATGACCAAAATGATCCTATTTCCACTTTGTAAACAGCAGAATAAATGTGTCTGGTTCATATTGACGCCACAGAGGCTGTTTTCTAGAAGAGAAGTTGGCTTTTAGAGACAGTGCAGTTAATGTGATTTTTCCTTCTTTTTTTTGGTCGAAATAACGATTATGTAAAAATTATGATAATGCCCTTTTTTGTGTAAGAGCTGTTTAAAAAAACATGCCTCTAATTTCAGCCTGTTCAGGTGGGACAACATCAAAAGGTGATGGGATTATAATCCACCCATAAACATTCATCTGTTATCTGTTTGCATATATTGTTCTCCTGCTGCTGGCTCCTTCCGGTCATATTGAATGATGTACTGTATATAAACCCTGGATTGCTAATGCTATGTATTGGCCATTGTCACGGCGCGAAGACATGAGGCGCAGAGCTATGGTAAATAGACATTCCTTTTATTATAACTTCCCAAAATAACAACAGCACAATCATGAGGTGGATCCCCAACTTGCCTGGAAAACATGGCCTGCACACTGTCATGTAAGAGGCGTGACCACCTGCTTCTCCCAGGACCCCAGACCCAAAAAGTCAAGGCCACAACAATCATGGATGGCATTAGCTACGGAGAAAACTAAAAACGTTTCACCAAGGACTATACTGTCAACAGCAGACAGAAAGCAAGGTTGTGGAAAGACCAGGGCCCGGTTTCCCAAAAGCATTTGTGACTGTCTGCCTTGATTCGGTCTTATGTAGCAACATTGGATAAAAGCAGAGACACAGAGCTTCAACATGGTTCATCATACACTACAGTTGGGGAACAATGGGAAAGTAATTCTGCTTTGAAAGTTGATCAACTTGTAAACTCACTTTTGAGAAAATTGCCTTTGAATATTTTGGTAACTACTGGAGATCTCTTCTTTGTCTAAACCCATTCAGTATCGTTCACACCCTCTTAAGCTTTAGCCCCACCCATCTTGTTTCGCTCTCGGAGCGGACACTTGATGCTCTGGCCGATGAGCGGGGTTGATCCCAGCGTTCTGAACTCACAACGCCAGTCAAGCACACAAGCTAATTGGCTAACATTGGCTAGCTTGCTAGCTACTTCCAGACACAAATGAGAGAACACCTCTCTGACCATTTTACTCTCCATAGCAGAGCTGGTTAGGCTGTTTTCATGTTATCCAGGGCATTGGTGACTAACTGTGCTGCTGGCAACTATTTAATTATGCTTTGTTGCAGACGTTTACAGACACCGGCTGTATTAAAGGGGTGTTGAGCATTCGTAAATTCATCAGTTATTCTGCGCTCTGGCATCCTCAGACTGAATTTACGAACGCACCCAAAATGGCTACTTGCATAGCGGAGTCTTTTGTTAAGACGTAGCTAGCTAGGCAAACAATGAACCATAATCCCAACTCATGATGTTACTACACTGCATAAATCTGCAGGTAGCTAACCAACCAGGTTCAATGTTAGTTAGCTAACATTAGGCTATAACTAGCCAAGCTAATGGCTATGAGATATGAATAATAAGATCATACAGGTAACGTTAGCTAGCTAGCTAACTGTACACTTTAACTTGAAATGAAACCACTTTCTGTCAAAATTAGAAAACGTGTAATGTCTGAAAATGTAGCTTACCTGTATACATCATGCATGGATGGTCATGGTTTCCCTTAGTTAGCTTAGCAACATTTACTAGCTATTCCTCTCTGCTACATATCTAACCTTATATCTATCTAGCTACTCATTTAATGTAAATTGTTCCAGCAAAGCATTAGGTTATACTGTATATTTTGACACGTTGTAGAACATTTACCGGGCTAGTTAGTTAGTTAGTAGGTTAGTTAGCTAGTTAGTTAGTCAATCAGTTAGGTAGTTAGTTAGCTAGTTAGCTAGTTAGCTAGTTAGCTAGTTAGCTAGTAAGCTATTTAGTCAGTTAGTTAGTTAGTTAACAAGTCAGAAAGTTAGCAAGTTAGCTAGTTAGCTAGTTAGTTGGTTAGCTAGTTAGTTAGCTAGTTAGTTAGTTAGTTAGCTGGTTGGTTAGGTAGTTCGTTAGTTGGTTAGTTAGTTAGCCGGTTAGTTAGTTAGTTAGTTAGTTAGTTTGCTAGTTAGTTAGTTAGTTAGTTAGTTAGTTAGTTAGTTAGTTAGTTAGTTAGTTAGTTAGTTAGTTAGTTAGTTAGTTAGTTAGTTAGTTAGTTAGTTAGTTAGCTAGCCAGCCTACTTTGTTAATCAACTGACTGGCTTTCTTGAGGTCTATAGTTGTCAGGCTCTGGCCATAGAGAAGCCTATTTGCTTCTCTATGTAACCATAGTCTGACAGGTCTATTCTTTCTGTTTCTGGTGGTGGTTTGTGTGGGATCCCTAATTAGAGGCAGCTGTAGCGTTTCGTCTCTAATTAGGGATCCTACATAGGTTGGTAGATTTTCACACTGGGTTGTGGGTCGTTGTCGTTATATGTCCCAGTCACGGTGACAGTAGGTGTGCTTGTGTTACGTCCGTTCATTTTAGTTGTGTTTTGGTGAATGTGACGTTGTCTATTGTGTTTGTTTTGTGTTGTATAGTTCGTCATTTGGTGTGTGATTATACATACAAATTATATCTAATATTATTAGATAGTATAATAAATCATGTCGAACTATAATCCGAACTATAATGCGTCTTGGTCGATGTATGCACCCTCACGTGACAATAGTATTCTCTCTAGTATGTAATCTGGTTTCCGCTCAGGTTATGGATTTGTCACTGCAACCTTAAAGGTCCTCAATGATGTCACCACTCCCCTTGACTCTAAGCAATGTTGTGCTGCTATTTGTATTGACTTGGCCAAAGCTTTTAATACGATAGACCATTCCATTCTTGTGGGCCGTCTAAGGAGTATTGGTGTCTGAGGGGTTTTTGGACTGGTTTGCTAACTACCTCTCTCAAAGAGTGCAGTGTATAAAGTCAGAACATCTGCTGTCTCAGCCACTGCCTGTCACCAAGGGAGAACCCCAAGGCTCAATCCTAGGCCCCACACTCTTCTCAATTTACATAAACAACATAGCTCAGGCAGCTCTCTCTCATCTTAGGCCTCACTCCCCCCTATCTGAGATATTTACTGCAGCCCTCATCCTCCACATACAACACCCGTACTGCCAGTCACGTTCTGTTAAAGGTCCCCAAAGCACACACATCCCTGGGTCGCTCGTCTTTTCAGTTCCTGCAGCTAGCGACTGGA
>CM042384.1:33261964-33264464 GCA_023634145.1 Thymallus thymallus
TGTCATATTATGTCTATATACAGTGTTGTAAGGATGTCATATTATGTGTATATACAGTGTTGTAACGATGTCATACTATGTCTATATACAGTGTTGTAACGATGTCATATTATGTCTATATACAGTGTTGTAACGATATGCAAATAGTTAAAGTACAAAAGGGGAAATAAATCAACATAAATATGGGTTGTATTTACATGGTGTTTGTTCTTCACTGGTTGTCCTTTTCTTGTGACAACAGGTCACACATCTTGCTGCTGTGATGGAACACTGTGGTGTTTCACCCAGTAGATATGGGAGTTTATCAAACTTGGGTTTGTTTTTAAATTGTTTGTGGATCTGTGTAATCTGAGGGAAATATGTATCTCTAATATGGTTATACATTTGGCAGGAGGTTAGGAAGTTAGGTGCAGCTCAGTTTCCACCTCATTTTGTGGGCAGTGTGCACATAGCCTGTCTTCTCTTGAGAGCCAGGTCTGCCTACGGCGGCCTTTCTCAATAGCAAGGCTATACTCACTGAGTCTGTACATAGTCAAAGCTTTCCTTAGGTTTGGGTCAGTCACAGTGGTCAGGTATTCTGCCACTGTGTGTCTCTGTTTAGGGTCAAATAGCATTCTAGTTTCTTGTGTAGTAAATATTTCATAATTTTTTATGTGCAAATGGTCTCTCTCCATCTTTCTTTCTCTCTCTCTCTCTCTCTCTCTCTCTCGGCTTCTCTCTGTCTCCCAGTCAGGTATTCGCTCTAACTGCTAGGCTACCTGCCTCCCACAGCAGTAATGGTAAACATAGGTAAGTCTCTCTCTGTCTGTTTTTCCTGTCTCTGTCGATCTCGGGTCTCCATCTCTCTGTTTCTCTGTTTCTCTGTGTCTTTGTCTCTCTATGAATCTGTCTCTCTGGAGGAGAAAACTAGTCTAGAAGGAAAATATTATTAAATATCTGAAGAAAAGAATCCTTGTGGGCTAAACAGAGTTAAAAATAGTAGCTAGCTTCAGTAGTTTATGTTAAATGTATCCTTTATTTAAGCAGGTAAGTCAGTTAAGAACAGATTCTTATTTACAATGACGGCCTGCCTACAGGGTCAGCCATAGTAGTATGGTGACCAAGGAGCAAATTAAGGTTAAGTGCCTTGCTCAAGGACACATCGAAAGGTTTTTCACATTGTCGGATCAGGTATTCAAATCAGCGACCTTTCGGTTACTGGCCCAACACTCGAACTGCTAGGCTACCTGCCTCCCACAGTAGTAATGGTAAACATAGGTAATAATACAAGCTAGCTACAGTAGAAATGGTCAACTGAGTTAATAATACTAGCCACAGTAGTAATGGTGCCACATGTAGCTCAGTCAGTAGAGCATGGTGCTTGAAATGCCAAACTTGTTGGTTTGATTCCCACAGGGTACCAGTATACAAGATATAATTCAGGATAACTTGTTGGTTTGATTCCCACAGGGTACCAGTATACAAGATATAATTCAGGATAACTTGTTGGTTTGATTCCCACAGGGTACCAGTATAAAATATATAATTCAGGATAACTTGTTGGTTTGATTCCCACAGGGTACCAGTATAAAATATATAATTCAGGATAACTTGTTGGTTTGATTCCCACTGGGTACCAGTATAAAATATATAATTCAGGATAACTTGTTGGTTTGATTCCCACAGGGTACCAGTATACAAGATATAATTCAGGATAATTTGTTGGTTTGATTCCCACAGGGTACCAGTATAAAATATATAATTCAGGATAACTTGTTGGTTTGATTCCCACAGGGTACCAGTATAAAATATATAATTCAGGATAACTTGTTGGTTTGATTCCCACAGAGTACCAGTATACAATATATAATGCAGGATAACTTGTTGGTTTGATTCCCACAGGGTACCAGAATACAATATATAATTCAGGATAACTTGTTGGTTTGATTCCCACAGGGTACCAGTATACAAGATATAATTCAGGATAACTTGTTGGTTTGATTCCCACAGGGTACCAGTATAAAATATATAATGCAGGATAACTTGTTGGTTTGATTCCCACAGGGTACCAGAATACAATATATAATTCAGGATAACTTGTTGGTTTGATTCCCACAGGGTACCAGTATACAAGATATAATTCAGGATAACTTGTTGGTTTGATTCCCACAGGGTACCAGTATAAAATATATAATTCAGGATAACTTGTTGGTTTGATTCCCACAGGGTACCAGTATAAAATATATAATTCAGGATAACTTGTTGGTTTGATTCCCACAGGGTACCAGTATAAAATATATAATTCAGGATAACTTGTTGGTTTGATTCCCACAGGGTACCAGAATAAAATATATAATTCAGGATAACTTGTTGGTTTGATTCCCACAGGGTACCAGTAAAAAAGATATAATTCAGGATAACTTGTTGGTTTGATCCCCACAGGGTACCAGTATAAAATATATAATTCAGGATAAGATAATGTAAGTCACTCTGGATACGAGCTTCTGCTAAATGACTAAAA
>CM042384.1:33269464-33309464 GCA_023634145.1 Thymallus thymallus
CCATCCCAACCGTGAAGCACAGGGGTGGCAGCATCATGTTGTGGGGGTGCTTTGCTGCAGGAGGGCCTGGTGCACTTCACAAAATAGATGGCATCATGAGGAAGGAAAATTATGTGGATATATTGAAGCAACTTCTCAAGACATCAGTCAGGAAGTTAAAGCTTGGTCGCAAATGGATCTTCCAAATGGACAATGACCCCAAGCATACTTCCAAAGTTGTGGCAAAATGGCTTAAGGACAACAAAGTCAAGGTATTGGAGTGGCCATCACAAAGCCCTGACCTCAATCCTATAGAAAATATGTGGGCAGAACTGAAAAAGTGTGTGCGAGCAAGGAGGCCTACAAACCTGACTCAGTTACACCAGTTCTGTCAGGAGGAATGGGCCAAAATTCACCCAACTTATTGTGGGAAGCTTGTGGAAGGCTACCTGAAATGTTTGACCCAAGTTAAACAATTTAAAGGCAATGCTACCGAATACTAATTGAGTTGATGTAAACTTCTGACCCACTGGGAATGTGATGAAAGCAATAAAAGCTGAAATAAATCATTCTCACTGACATTTCACATTCTTAAAATAAAGTGGTGATCCTAACTGACCTAAGACAGGGAATTTTTACTAGGATTAAATGTCAGGAATTGTGAAAAACTGAGTTTAAATGTATTTGGCTAAGGTGTATGTAAACTTCCAAATTCAACTGTACCAGGTAATTACACATTATCGCTATATACCAGGTAATTACACATTATCACTATATACCAGGTAATTACACATTATCAATATATAGCAGGTAATTACACATTATCACTATATACCAGGTAATTACACATTATCACTATATACCAGGTAATTACACATTATCACTATATACCAGGTAATTACACATTATCACTATATACCAGGTAATTACACATTATCGCTATATACCAGGTAATTACACATTATCGCTATATACCAGGTAATTACACATTATCACTATATACCAGGTAATTACACATTATCACTATATAGCAGGTAATTACACATTATCACTATATACCAGGTAATTACACATTATCACTATATACCAGGTAATTACACATTAACACTATATACCAGGTAATTACACATTATCACTATATACCAGGTAATTACGTATGTATCTAGAGTATGTTGCACACAAGGTGTTGCTTTATAAAAAAATGTAAACCAGGTTTGCTGTTCATCAATATGAGATGGAATAGAGTTCTGTGCAATAATGGCTCTATATAAGTATATAACTATATAACTATATATAACACTGTACTCTTTCTTCAATTTGTTCTGGATTTGGGGACTTTGACTTAATTAGCTGTGGTTTCTGATGCGTATATGGTTGAATCATCAGCATACATGGACACACATGCTTTGTTTAATGCCAGTGAAAAGAGTAGAGGGCCTAGAGCGCTGCCCTGTGGTACACCACACTTTAAATGTTTGACATTAGAGAAGCTTCCCTTAAAGAAAACCCTCTGGGTTCTATTAGACAGATAGCTCTGAAGGTTGAAAAGCCATAAACCATATGTTTTCTCAAAAACAGTTTATGGTCAATAATATCAAAGGCTGCACTGAAATCTAACAGTACAGCTCCACAATCTTCTTATTATCAATTTATTTTAACCAATCATCAGTCATTTGTGTCAGTGCAGGACATGTTGAGTGTCCTTCTCTATAAGCATTATAAGCTCTATAAGTATGTATTTAATTTGTTTACACAGAAATAGCATTGTATTTAGATAGATAGATAGATAGATAGATAGATAGATAGATAGATAGATAGATAGATAGATAGATAGATAGATAGATAGATAGATAGATAGATAGATAGATAGATAGATAGATAGATAGATAGATAGATAGATAGATAGATAGATAGATAGATAGATAGATAGATATACTTTATTGATCCCCGAGGGGAAATTTCTTGGTCAAGCAGCTACGAACAACACAGGGCAGGTGCAAAATGCCAGAACGAAATACACAAAAGACAGATACAGATACACGATACATGATACATAGTGCTGCAGTATGAAAAAGTATAGAAATACCAGAAGTCTGGAGTGCTAAAAAAGCTATAAAAAGACATTGCATAGTATGAGTCAAACTTAAGGTTTTACAACAGTTTGCTAAAAGATGGCAGCAAGCTGGTAGAATGATAGATAGAATGGAGTCAGCTACCATCCTCTGTAGCTTTCCATCTAGTCCTGTGTAGCTCAGATGGTAGAGCATGGTGCTTGCAATGCCAGGATGGTGGGTTCGATTCCCACTGGGTAAGTAATAAAAAAAAAAAGTATTAACATGTATGCACTAACTAACTGTAAGTTGCTCTGGATAAGAGTGTCTGCTAAATGGCTGAAAATGTAAGTTGTCAACGGCAGAAGGTTTGTCATTATTGACCGATAACGCCTCTCTCACACTTCATGCTTGTTTTCACTGTTTGTTGTTGGCATTTCCAGTTTGAGTGTTTGTTGCAGCTCGTTCCAGTCGCTAGCTGCAGGAACTGAAAAGACCAGCGACCCAGGGATGTGTGTGCTTTGGGGACCTTTAACAGAATGTGACTGGCAGAACAGGTTTTGTATGTGGAGGATGAGGGCTGCAGTAGAGGGTTTAATAAATAAGCATCAACCAGTGGGTCTTGCGTCGGGTCTACAGAGATGACCAGTTTACAGAGGAGTATAGAGTGCAGTGATGTGTCCTATAAGGAACATTGGTGGCATGGCTGAATGGTAAAGAACATCTAGCCGCTGGAGAACACCCTTACCTGCCGATATATAAATGATGTCTCCGTAATCTAGCATGGGTAGGATGGTCATCTGAATCAGGGTTAGTTTGGCAGCTGGGGTGAAAGAGGAGCGATTACGATAGAGGAAACCAAGTCTAGATTTTACTTTAGCCTGCAGCTTTGATATGTGCTGAGAGAAGGACAGTGTACCGTCTAGTCGTACTCCCATGTACTTGTATGACATCACTACCTCAAGCTCTAAACCCTCAGAAGTAGTAATCACACCTGTGGGGAGAGGGGCATTTTTCTTACCAAACCACATGACCTTTGTTTTGGAGGTGTTCAGAACAAGGTTAAGGGCAGAGAAAGCTTGTTGGACAATAAGAAAGCTTTGTTGTAGAGCGTTTAACACCAAATCTGGGGAGGGGTCAGCTGAGTATAAGACTGTATCATCTGCATATAAATGGATGAGAGAGCTTCCTGCTGCCTGAGCTATGTTGTTGATGTAAATTGAGAAGAGTGTGGGGCCTAGGATTGACACTTGGGGTACTCCCTTGGTGACAGGCAGTGGCTGAGACAGCAGATTTTCTGACTTTATACACAGCACTCTTTGAGAGAGGTAGTTTGCAAACCAGACCAAAGACCCCTCAGACACCAATATTCCTTAGACGGCCCACAAGAATGGAATGGTCTACCGTATCAAAAGCTTTGGCCAAGTCAATAAAAATAGCAGCACAACATTGCTTAGAATCAAAGGCAGTGTTGACATCTTTGAGGACCTTTAGGGTTGCAGTGACACATCCATAACCTGGGTGGAAACCAGATTGCATACCAGAGAGAATACTATAGACATCAAGAAAGCCAGTCAGTTGATTATTGACAAGTTTTTCCAACACTTTTGATAAACAGGGCAAAATAGCAGTTAGGATCAGCTTGATCTCTGCCTTTAAATAAAGGTGTGGCTGCCTTACAAGCAATGGGAAAAAGGTTAAAAAGGTCAGTGTAAGGGCTGGGTAGTGGTGAAGCCGCTAACTCCCACCAGGGGGAGTGGATGAGCCACAACCCAGTCCTCACTTCAGGTAGGGGAGGTTATGATCCCCAATCAGAGACAGCTGTCTAGTGTTGTCTCTGATTGGGGAGAGTACTTAGCCATCCTCCACATCCACCTGTGTGTGGATCATTGTTTGTTGTGTTTGTCTGCACTGCCAGCAACTCAAGTAAGTCACTGTGTTTTTGTTAGTAGTTCTATTATTTTACTCTCCTGTTTATTTATGTGCTTTGAGAGAACATCTCACAAAATAAACAAGGATGACACTCCACGAGCGCTCCGTCTACCGTCCTTTATCTACGCATCGTGACAGAATGATCCACCACCCTGGGACGCAAAGGAAGATGACACTGGTAGATGTCCTCCACGGTATGGGAAAACTCAACAAAGAGGAGGTCTACCATTATCATGCGGTGGAGGAAGGCTGGGGTCCGGAGCAACCGCGCCGTCGTCAGGGAAGAGGTCGACGGGCCAGAAAGGCAAAGGACCAGCCTGGAGCCCAGAAAAAAACCCAAACTGATTTGGGGGGGGGGCTATGGGGGTGGTCGGGGATCGAAGGTGAAGAGCCCCGACCACTGCACTCGTGGGGGTTCCAGGAGGAGCCCCTACAGCCGTGGGAGCAGGAGTACAGAGAGGAGTCGGAGGAAGACGACGACGATGTGCTTCTGTTCCCTCACTCGTGGGGTGAGGGAACAGCTCCAGTTCCCAGTCCGGTGCCTCCAGCGCCGGTCCAGAGTCGGAGAAGGAGGAGACCGCTCAGCGCACCACAACATCGGAGCGCACCAACAGCCCGGTACGGCCCGCGCCTGCTCCGCGCACCAGCCCAATGGTGCGTGTCCCCAGCCCGGTGCAACCCGTGCCAGCTCAACGCACCAGACCAATGGTGCGTGTCCCCAGCCAGGTACAGCCCGTCCCAGCTCCTCGCACCAGACCTGTGGTGCGTTCCCCCAGCCCGGTACGGCCCGTGCCTGCTCCTCGCACCAGACCAGTGGTGCGTTCCCCCAGCCCGGTACGGCCCGTGCCTGCTCCTCGCCCAGAGCCTCCAGCGACGGTCGACAGCACGGAGCCTCCAGCGACGGTCGACAGCCCAGAGCCTCCAGCGACAGCCAGCCCAACCACAGGGCTGGAAACCATCTCTGCGCCGGTGCCCAGTCAGGGGCCGGTAGCCAGCCCAGTCACATGGCGGGGGAGATTAGCTGCGCTGGTGCCTAAGCTGGGCACATCACTCAGCATCGCTGGGGAGGCAAAGCTCTTTAGCGTGCCAGTGCCCGGCCCGGCCCGGGAACCAGCATTTACATGTGGCTGGGAGCATCAGCGGGGTCGGGTCCCAGGCCAGGAAGGGCGGTCAGAAGCATGCCGGAGCAGTCCACTCCACCGGAGCCCACTCCAGGTCCGGCCGTCAGCCCCGCTGTGGAGCAGGCGCTCCATAGCGTGTCGGCGCCCAGTCTGGGGCCGACAGCCAGCCCAACCACAGGGCTGGAGACCATCTCTGCGTCGGTGCCCAGGGTGGGCACGACGTTCAGCCCCGCTGAGGAGCAGGAGCTCCATAGCGTGTCGGTGCCCAGTCTGGAGCCGACAGCCAGCCCAACCACAGGGCTGGAAAACATCTCTGCGTTGGTGCCCAGGATGGGCACGACGTTCAGCCCCGCTGTGGAGCAGGAGCTCCATAGCGTGTCGGTGCCCAGTCTGGGGCCGACAGCCAGCCCAACTTCAGGGATGGAAACCACCTCTGCGTCGGTGCCCAGGCTGGGCACGGCGTTCAGTCCTGCTCCAGGCACGGGGCTGGAATCCTCCTCTGCGTCGGTGCCCAGGCTGGGCACAGCGTTCAGTCCTGCTCCAGAGATGGGGAGGTATACGGGTCCGGAAGTCTGCTCCGCTCCAGTTAGGGAGCAGTCCGCCCCACCGGTGCCCAGTCCGGGACCGGAAATCTACTCCACCCCCATGCCTGAGCAGTCCGCTCCACTGGACGTCAGCCCCTCTCCAGGGCCGAGGGCTACCACACCAGGGTCCAGACAGGTCTTGGTACATCGCGGGAGTACTGAGGGGGGAATCATCGCGCCGGGGTCCGGACCGGACCGGGCGTGCAACAGGGAGAAAGGAAGAGAACAGCGCACACTGCCTGCGTCACGCCCGAAGCCGGAACCGGAACCCCCACCAGCAACCACCTCAGTACCCCGCCATTTCCCCCCCCTGGTTTAGTGTATTTTTTTGGAGAGGGGAGATCAAGTGCGGTCGGGAGCCCGCACCTTGGAGGGGGGGTACTGTAAGGGCTGGGTAGTGGTGAAGCCGCTAACTCCCACCAGGGGGAGTGGATGAGCCACAACCCAGTCCTCACTTCAGGTAGGGGAGGTTATGATCCCCAATCAGAGACAGCTGTCTAGTGTTGTCTCTGATTGGGGAGAGTACTTAGCCATCGTCCACATCCACCTGTGTGTGGATCATTGTTTGTTGTGTTTGTCTGCACTGCCAGCAACTCAAGTAAGTCACTGTGTTTTTGTTAGTAGTTCTATTATTTTACTCTCCTGTTTATTTATGTGCTGTGAGAGAACATCTCACAAAATAAACAAGGATGACACTCCACGAGCGCTCCGTCTACCGTCCCTTATCTACGCATCGTGACAGTCAGAGATAGGCTTGGCGATGATAGGGGCAGCAACCTTAAAGAAGAAAGGGTCTAAACCATCTGACCCAGATGTTTTTTTGGGGTCAAGTTTAAGGAGCTCCTCTAGCACCTGGGACTCAGTGACCGTCTGCAGGGAGAAACTTTGTAGCGGGGCAGGGGAAAAAGAGGGAGGAGCATCGGGACTATCGCATTAGAAGGGGTGGCAGATGAGGAAATGTTGGACGGGCAAGGAGGCATGGCTGAGTCAAATAGGAATCCTGACTTAATTAAGTGGTGATTAAAGAGCTCAGCCATGTGCTTCTTGTCAGTAACAACCACATCATCAACTTTAAGGGACATGGGCAGCTGTGAGGAGGAGCGTTTATTCTCTAGGTCTTTAACCGTTTTCCAGAACGTCTTGGGGTTAGACCCACAGAGAGAGAACTGCTCATTAAAGTAACTAACTTTGGCCTTCCGGATAGCCTGAATGCACTTATTTCTCATTTGCCTGAACGAGAGCCAGTCAGCCTGAGTAAGCGTGTGCCGGGCCTTTCACCAAATGCAATTCTTGAGGTGGAGTAACTCTGCAAGATCATGGTTGAACCAGTGGATGAACCTGTTTTTAATTCTCATTTTCTTTATGGGGGCGTGTTTGTTAACAATACCACTGAAAATATAAAAAAAATAAGGTCCAAGCGTCTTTGAAAGTGGGGATTAAGCTGATTCTATACCAATTTACAGAGGCCAGGTCATGAAGGAAGGCTTCCTCATTAACGTTTTTTACCAAGCGTCTATGACAAATCAGGACAGGTCGTTTCACTGAGCAGCCATTACGAACACAGGCTGTAAAACAGTGATTACTAAGGTCATTACAGAAAACACCAGACTGATACCTATCAGGATTATTTGTGAGGATAACATCAAGAAGAGTAGCCTTTTCTGGGTGTTTGGAGTCATACCTTGTGGGATTGGTAATAATCTGAGAAAGATTTAGGGGGTCCCATTGCTTTAGGACTTGGTCAGGTGGTTTAAGCATGTCCCAGTTTAGGTCACCTAGCAGGACAAATTCAGACTTAGTGTAAGGGGCCAGGAGAGATCTTAGGGCAGGTAGGGTACAGGCTGGTGCTGATGGAGGACGATAACACCCAGCAACAGTCAACAAAGAGTTATTTGAAAGTTTAATACTTAAAACCAGCAAATCAAATTCTTTGAGGACAGACTTGGTGGAGACAACCGAGCACTGAAGGTGATCCTTGGTAAAGATTGCCACTCCCACACCTTTGGAAGATCCGACTTGCCGATAAAGGTTAGAACCAGAAAGGTTAACATCAGTATTCAAAACACTCTTCCTTAACCACGTCTCAGTAATGACCAACACATCTGGATTGGAGCTGTGAACCCACATTTTCAACTGATCCATTTTAGGTAATAAGCTTCTAGTATTAACGTGCAGAAAACCCAGGATTTTACGAGAGCAGAAATCAGTGAAGCAGATATCAGAGCACAAGTCAGAATTGGGGCTAGCAACAGTAGCAACAATAGATGGTCCAGGGTGTACATGTACATTTCCAGATATAATCAACATTAATACAATCAAGGCACGGCAGAGGACAGGGAGAGCTCTGCAGTGCTGATGTATGACATCAATGTGCATCAGATGGCAACAAGATCATATTGTAAAGCAGTTTCATCAGGTAACATCAATATAAAGCCGGCGGCAGGTGGTTAGAATAGGATGGGAGACCAAAAGTCCGTGTAACCAATAGAGAGTCAGAGTCCTGAGTGTGGGAACAAACATAGTCTGTCCCACGGGTGGGTAAACACCCCCCCCCCGCCCTCCCCATTTTGATTAAAAAAAATATGTTTACATTCAAATGCCTCTCTTGTGAAGTAGGGATGTGCAACATATTGTTCACCTAGCTTCCTGGAACGGGTCACATATTTATAAAAAATATAAGTAATTTCAAGCCTTATTCATACAGTTTTGTTGAATAGCATATTTCATATTTTCATATTTGTATCATATTACTGACTATTACCTCCTCAGCAATGTGTACACATTACCTCCTCAGCAATGTATACACATTACCTCCTCAGCAATGTGCACACATTACCTCCTCAGCAATGTATACACATTACCTCCTCAGCAATGTATACACATTACCTCCTCAGCAATGTATACACATTACCTCCTCAGCAATGTACACACATTACCTCCTCAGCAATGTGCACACATTACCTCCTCAGCAATGTGCACACATTACCTCCTCAGCAATGTGCACACATTACCTCCTCAGCAATGTGCACACATTACCTCCTCAGCAATGTATACACATTACCTCCTCAGCAATGTATACACATTACCTCCTCAGCAATGTATACAAATTACCTCCTCAGCAATGTATACACATTACCTCCTCAGCAATGTATACACATTACCTCCTCAGCAATGTATACACATTACCTCCTCAGCAATGTATACACATTACCTCCTCAGCAATGTATACACATTACCTCCTCAGCAATGTATACACTTCTAAAGATGTTAACCTTTCTTGGAGTCGCAGCATTAATAGTTATTTATTATGTCCCTCTCAATAAAACATATACAGCAGGTGAAATAAGATGCAGACGTGGATCTTAACAGTATATTATGTTGCAGCATTAATAGTTATTTATTATGTCCCTCTCAATAAAACATATATATTACTTTGGCATTAACGTGGATTACATTTAGATTACATTTGGTTAGATTTAAGATTAAGCATTAATTCAAGAATTGAGTGTGAGTCGTCAGGATAATAACGTACAGTACCAGTCAACAGTCTGGACCCACTACTCATTCAAGTACCAGTCAACAGTCTGGACCCACTACTCATTCAAGTACCAGTCAACAGTCTGGACACACTACTCATTCAATTACCAGTCAACAGTCTGGACACACTACTCATTCAAGTACCAGTCAACAGTTTGGACACACCTACTCATTCAAGTACCAGTCAACAGTCTGGACACACCTACTCATTCAAGTACCAGTCAACAGTTTGGACACACCTACTCATTCAAGTACCAGTCAACAGTCTGGACCCACTACTCATTCAAGTACCAGTCAACAGTCTGGACACACCTACTCATTCAAGTACCAGTCAACAGTCTGGACCCACTACTCATTCAAATACCAGTCAACAGTCTGGACACACCTACTCATTCAAGTAACAGTCAACAGTCTGGACCCACTACTCATTCAAGTACCAGTCAACAGTCTGGACACACCTACTCATTCAAGTACCAGTCAACAGTCTGGACACACCTACTCATTCAAGTACCAGTCAACAGTCTGGATCCACCTACTCATTCAAGTACCAGTCAACAGTCTGGACACACCTACTCATTCAAGTACCAGTCAACAGTCTGGACACACTACTCATTCAAGTACCAGTCAACAGTTTGGACACACCTACTCATTCAAGTACCAGTCAACAGTCTGGACACACCTACTCATTCAAGTACCAGTCAACAGTCTGGACACCTACTCATTCAAGTACCAGTCAATAGTCTGGACACACCTACTCATTCAAGTACCAGTCAACAGTCTGGACACACCTACTCATTCAAGTACCAGTCAACAGTCTGGACCCACCTACTCATTCAAGTACCAGTCAACAGTCTGGACCCACCTACTCATTCAAGTACCAGTCAACAGTTTGGACACACCTACTCATTCAAGTACCAGTAAACAGTTTGGACACACCTACTCATTCAAGTACCAGTCAACAGTTTGGACCCACCTACTCATTCAAGTACCAGTCAACAGACTGGACACACCTACTCATTCAAGTACCAGTCAACAGTCTGGACCCACCTACTCATTCAAGTACCAGTCAACAGTTTGGACACACCTACTCATTCAAGTACCAGTCAACTGTCTGGATCCACCTACTCATTCAAGTACCAGTCAACAGTCTGGACACACCTACTCATTCAAGTACCAGTCAACAGTCTGGACACACCTACTCATTCAAGTACCAGTCAACAGTCTGGACACCTACTCATTCAAGTACCAGTCAACAGTCTGGACACACCTACTCATTCAAGTACCAGTCAACAGTCTGGACACACCTACTCATTCAAGTACCAGTCAACAGTCTGGACCCACCTACTCATTCAAGTACCAGTCAACAGTCTGGACCCACCTACTCATTCAAGTACCAGTCAACAGTTTGGACCCACCTACTCATTCAAGTACCAGTAAACAGTTTGGACACACCTACTCATTCAAGTACCAGTCAACAGTTTGGACCCACCTCCTCATTCAAGTACCAGCCAACAGACTGGACACACCTACTCATTCAAGTACCAGTCAACAGTCTGGACCCACCTACTCATTCAAGTACCAGTCAACAGTCTGGACACACCTACTCATTCAAGTACCAGTCAACAGTCTGGATCCACCTACTCATTCAAGTACCAGTCAACAGTCTGGACACACCTACTCATTCAAGTACCAGTCAACAGTTTGGACACACCTACTCATTCAAGTACCAGTCAACAGTTTGGACACACCTACTCATTCAAGTACCAGACAACTGTCTGGATCCACCTACTCATTCAAGTACCAGTCAACAGTCTGGACACACCTACTCATTCAAGTACCAGTCAACAGTCTGGACACACCTACTCATTCAAGTACCAGTCAACAGTCTGGACACCTACTCATTCAAGTACCAGTCAACAGTCTGGACACACCTACTCATTCAAGTACCAGTCAACAGTCTGGACACACCTACTCATTCAAGTACCAGTCAACAGTCTGGACCCACCTACTCATTCAAGTACCAGTCAACAGTCTGGACCCACCTACTCATTCAAGTACCAGTCAACAGTTTGGACCCACCTACTCATTCAAGTACCAGTAAACAGTTTGGACACACCTACTCATTCAAGTACCAGTCAACAGTCTGGACACACCTACTCATTCAAGTACCAGTCAACAGTTTGGACCCACCTCCTCATTCAAGTACCAGCCAACAGACTGGACACACCTACTCATTCAAGTACCAGTCAACAGTCTGGACCCACCTACTCATTCAAGTACCAGTCAACAGTCTGGACACACCTACTCATTCAAGTACCAGTCAACAGTCTGGACACACTACTCATTCAAGTACCAGTCAACAGTCTGGACCCACCTACTCATTCAATTACCAGTCGACAGTTTGGATACACCTACTCATTCAAGTACCAGTCAACAGTTTGGACACACCTACTCATTCAAGTACCAGTCAACAGTCTGGACACACCTACTCATTCAAGTACCAGTCAACAGTCTGGACACACCTACTCATTCAAGTACCAGTCAACAGTCTGGACACACCTACTCATTCAAGTACCAGTCAACAGTCTGGACACACCTACTCATTCAAGTACCAGTCAACAGTTTGGATACACCTACTCATTCAAGGCTTTTTCTTTATTTTTTACTATTTTCTACATTGTAGAATAATAGTGAAGACATCAAAACTATGAAATAAAACATATAGAATCATGCATTAAGCAAAAAAGTGTTAAACAAATCAAAATATAAAATATATTTGAGATTCTTCCAATAGCCACCCTTTGCCTTGATGAGAGCTTTGCACACTCTTCACATTCTATCAACCAGTTTCACCTGGAATGCTTTTCCCACATATGCTGAGCACTTGTTGGCTGCTTTTCCTTCACTCTGCGGTCCAACTCATCCCAAACCATCTCAATTGGGTTGAGGTTGGGTGATTGTGGAGGCCAGTTCATCTGATGCAGCACTCCATCACTCTCCTTCTTGGTTAAATAGCCCTTACACAGCCTGGAGGTGTGTTGGGACATTGTCCTGTTGAAAAACAAATGATAGTCCAACTAAGCCCAAACCAGATGGGATGGCGTATCGCTGCTGAATGCTGTGGTAGCCATGCTGGTTAAATGTGCCTTGAATTCTAAATATATCACCGACAGTGTCACCAGCAAAGCCCCCCCCCCCACACCATCAGGGGTTAATCATTTTCACGGAAGAAGTTTCCCATGCTTACAAAGCCATTTGGGAAGGATTATTATTCCCAAACCTATCCTGAATCCCAAACCTATCCTGAATCCCAAACATATCCTCAATCCCAAATCAATCCTGAATCCCAAACCTATCCTGAATCCCAAACCATACCCAGAATCCCAAACCATACCCAGAATCCCAAACCATACCCAGAATCCCAAACCATACCCAGAATCCCAAATGCCCAAATCCCTCTGCCTGTCTATCTCTATATCTGCCATACTTAGCTGTGAGGAGCTGGAAACATGCTGCTGGACTCTGTTATATGGTTAGATTTACTCCACAGTCTGAGTCTCATTATCAATTACCAGTGTTTTTGTTGCTCTGACCACAACCATTAACCATACTGCCAGAAGGAGGGAGTGAGAGCGGGAGGAAGACAAAAAGGGAAGGGGGAGAGAAGGAGGGAGGGTGGGAGAGAGGGGGAGAGAGAAAAGGATGGAGGGAGGAAGGGAGAGGAGAGTTCAGTTGCTGGAGCATGGTGCTTGACCACAACCATTACCCATACTGACAGAAGGAGGGAGGGGGAGGGGGAGAGGGAAGAGGGAGAGAAGGAGGGATAAAGAGAAGGATAAAAGCATCTGCTAAATGGAATATATATTCTATTATATATTATATATTATATAAGTAGAGAGAGCGAGACAGAGAGAGGGAGAGACAGAGGGAGGGAGAGACAGAGGGAGGGAGAGACAGAGGGAGGGAGGAAGAGAGAGAGTGGGAGGGAGAGACAGAGAGTGGGAGGGAGAGAGAGAGAGAGAGAGAGAGAGAGAGAGAGAGAGAGAGAGAGGGAGGGAGAGACAGAGAGAGGGAGGGAGAGAGAGAGAGAGAGAGAGAGAGAGAGAGAGAGAGAGAGAGAGAGAGAGAGAGAGAGAGAGAGAGAGAGAGAGAGAGAGAGAGAGAGAGAGAGAGGAGGGAGGGAGAGACAGAGAGAAGGAGGGAGGGAGGGAGAGACAGAGAGAGGGAGGGAGAGACAGAGAGTGGGAGAGAGAGAGAGGGAGAGAGAGAGGGGAGAGAGAGAGGGAGAGACAGAGAGAGGGAGGGAGAGACAGAGAGAGAGAGGGAGGGAGAGACAGAGAGAGAGAGAGAGAGAGAGAGAGACAGAGAGACAGAGAGATGGAGGGAGAGACAGAGAGAGGGAGGGAGAGTCAGAGAGAGGGAGGGAGAGAAAAAAAAACATTAGAGAGATGGATGTGTTTTTGGACTACAGTCAGCCTAGTGGAAACACTGAGGACAGATTAAGCTTAATGTGTGTTGAAGAGAAAGAGAGGAGATAGACAAAGACAGAGACAGGACAGAGACAGAGACAGAGACAGAGGACAGGAAACATATGATCTCCTTTATAAAAGGTAGGTAGACCTGAGTACTCAGATGAAGCTCAGTAACATCAGTTGTCTCAATTCGCAGTCCAATAAGGAGACAGAACACTACAACGTCAAAACAACTTTAGATACCCTTAAACTTTAACTGCAAATATCTTTAAAACTCCATAAACACAGTCTACAGTCGTGGTCAAAAGTTTTGAGAATGACACAAGTATTGGTCTCCACAAAGTTTGCTGTATCAGTGTTGATGATTGCTTTGCACAAAAAGGCCTTCACAGGCAAGGATATTGCTGCTGGTAAGATTGCACCTAAATCAACCATTTATCGGATCATCAAGAACTTCAAGGAGAGAGGTTCAATTGTTGTGAAGAAGGCGTCAGGGCCCCCAAGAAAGTCCAGCAAGCGCAAGGACCGTCTCCTAAAGTTGATTCAGCTGCGGGATCGGGGCACCACCAGTGCAGAGCTTGCTCAGGAATGGCAGCAGGCAGGTGTGAGTGCATCTGCACGCACAGTGAGGCGAAGACCTTTGGAGGATGGCCTGGTGTCAAGAAGGGCAGCAAAGAAGCCACTTCTCTCCAGGAAAAACATCAGGGACAGACTGATATTCTGCAAAAGGTACAGGGATTGGACTGCTGAGGACTGGGGTAGAGTCATTTTCTCTGATAAATCCCCTTTCCGATTGTTTGGGCCATCCGGAAAACACCTTGTCTGGAGAAGACAAGGTGAGCGCTACCATCAGTCCTGTGTCATGCCAGCAGTAAAGCATCCTCAGACCATTCATGTGTGGGGTTGCTTCTCAGCCAAGGGAGTGGGCTCACTCACAATTTTGCCTAAGAACACAGCCATGAACAAAGAATGGTACCAACACATCCTCCGAGAGCAACTTCTCCCAACCATCCAAGAACAGTTTGGTGACGACCAATGCCTTTTCCAGCATGATGGAGCACCTCGCCATAAGGCAAAAGTGATAACTAAGTGGCTCGGGGAACAAAACATCAACATTTTGAGTCCATGGCCAGGAAACTCCCCAGACCTTAATCCCATTGAGAACTTGTGGTCGATCCTCAAGAGGCGGGTGGACAAACAAAAAACCACAACTTCGGGCAACGTTCTATTGAAGAGCATGCATTTAGTCTTACTAGCATTTAAGAGCAGTTGGAGGCGACGGAAGGAGTGTTGTATGGCATTGAAGCTTGTTTGAAGGTTAGTTAACACAGTGTCCAAAGAGGGGCCAGATACAGCGGGTGAAATAAGTATTGAACACGTCACCATTTTTCTCAGTAAATATATTTCCAAAGGTGCTATTGACATGAAATGTTCACCAGATGTTGGTAACAACCCAAGTAATCCATACATACAAAGAAACCAAAACAAATACGTTCAGAAATTAAGTTATGTGTAATAATGTGAAATGACACAGGGAAAAAGTACCAGTCTGAAAAAAAAGCATGTTGAAGCTCGTTTAAAGTTTGCTGCACAACATTTGGAAAAGCCAGTGAAATACTGGGAGAATATAGTGTGGTCAGATGAGAGCAAAATGGAACTGTTTGGATGTCATAATACACACCATGTTTGGAGGAGAAATGGCACTGCACATCACCCTAAAAACACCATACCAACAGTGAAGTTTGGAGGTGGGAACATCATGGTGTGGGGCTGCTTTTCAGAAAATGGTACTGGCAAACTTCACATAATTGAAGGAAGGATGAATGGGCAAATTTACAGAGACATTCTTGACAAACATCTGCTGCCATCTACCAGGATGATGAATATGAAACGAGGGTGGACATTTCAGCAAGACAATGATCCCAAACACACAGCCAAGGAAACTCTCAATTGGTTTCAAAGAAAGAAAATAAAGCTGCTAGAATGGCCCAGCCAATCACCTGACTTAAATCCCATTGAAAATCTATGGAAAGAACTGAAGATCAAGATTCATAGAAGAGGCCCACGGAACCTTCAAGATTTGAAGACTGTTTGTGTGGAAGAATGGGCCAAAATCACACCAGAGCAATGCATGCGACTAGTTTCTCCATACAGGAGGTGTCTTGAAGCTGTCATTACCAACAAAAGCTTTTGTGCAAAGTATTAAATAAATATCAGTAAGTGTGTTCAATACTTTTTCCCTGTGTCATTTCACATTATTACACATAACTTCATTTCTGAACTTCTTTGTTTTGGTTTTGTATGTATGGATTACTTGGGTTGTGTCAGGCTCTGGCCATAGAGAAGCTTTGCTTCTCTATATTTCTATGGTCAGAGTCTGGCAGATCTATTATTTCTACGTCTGTGTGGTGTTGTGTGTGTGGGATCCCTAATTAGAGGCAGCTGCTATGCATTACCTCTAATTAGGGATCTTACTTATATGTCTGTGTTCCACTCCGTTGGCGTGGTTCATTGTTATGTTGTCTCGTGTTCGTGCTACGTGTGTCCTCTTTATTATTATCATTTGTTATTTTGTATGGTTCGTCATTTAGTTTAAATAAACATGTCGAACTATCGTTACGCTGCGCCTTGGTCTCTCTACACACCCGAACGTGACAGAATGAACCACCACCCGACCAAGCAGCGTAAAACTGGAGCTAAGGAGGAGAAAGGAAGACAGCGGCGTTATGGAGGTAAAGGAGCCCGTAGTCAACCCCAGGAAAATTTCGGGGGGGGGCTATGGGGATGGTCTGGCAAGGAGGAGGACGCGCCAGAACCACTATCCATGTGGGATACACTGTGCCCGAAATATAAATGGGGGGCGCAAAGTGTTGAAGAGGAGGATTATTTGGAGAGAAATTTTGGAGACGTTTTGGAGGAAATGTGGGAGATAGCGGAGGAAGTTGAACGGGAAATGTCGGAGTGGAATAATCCGTGCCCAGTCGCCTACTCCACTCCCATGAAAGAGCAGTCCGCTTTACCGGTGCCCAGTCGGGGTCCGGCCGTCTGATCTACTCCAGTGCCAGAGCAGTCCGCTCCACCGGTGCCCAGTCGGGGTCCGGCCGTCTGCTCTACTCCAGTGCCAGAGCAGTCCGCTCCACCGGTGCCCAGTCTGGGTCCGGCCGTCTGCTACACTCCAGTGCGCCTCTCCAGTCCGGTACGTCATGTGCCTGCTCCTCGCACTCGCCCTGAGGTGCGTGTCACCAGTCCGGTGCCATCAGTGCCGACTCCATGCACCAGGCCTCCAGTGCGCCTCTCCAGTACGGTACGTCATGTGCCTGCTCCTCGCACTAGCCCTGAGGTGCGTGTTATTAGTCCTGTGCCACATGTGCCGACTCCACGCACCAGGCTTCCAGTGCGCGTCTCCAGTCAGGTACGTCCTGTGCCTGTTCCCCGCACTAGCCCTGAGGTGCGTGTTATTAGTCCTGTGCCACATGTGCCGACTCCACGCACCAGGCTTCCAGTGCGCGTCTCCAGTCAGGTACATCCTGTGCCTGTTCCCCGCACTAGCCCTGAGGTGCGTGTTATTAGTCCTGTGCCACATGTGCCGACTCCACGCATCAGGCTTCCAGTGCGCGTCTCTAGTCCGGTACGTCCCGTGCCGACTCCCCGCACTCGACCTCCAGTGCGTGTGCCCAGCCAGGTTCCTCCAGTACCGGCTCCACGCACCAGGCCTCCAGTGCGCCTCTCCAGTCTGGTACGTCCCGTGCCGACTCCCCGCACTCGACCTCCAGTGCGTGTGCCCAGCCAGGTTCCTCCAGTACCGGCTCCACGCACCAAGCCTCCAGTGCGCCTCTCCAGTCTGGTACGTCCCGTGCCGACTCCCCGCACTCGACCTCCAGTGCGTGTGCCCAGCCAGGTACCTCCAGTGCCGGCTACACGCACCAGACCGTCGGTGCGCCTCATCAGCCCGGAGGCTCCAGTGATGGTCGACAACCCGGAGCCTCCCGTGATGGTCGACAGCCCGGAGCCTCCCGTGACGGTCGACAGCCCGGAGCCTCCCGTGACGGTCGACAGCCCGGAGCCTCCCGTGACGGTCGACAGCCCGGAGCCTCCCGTGACGGTCGACAGCCCGGAGCCTCTCGTGACGGTCGACAGCCCGGAGCCTCCCGTGACGGTCGACAGCCCGGAGCCTCCCGTGACGGTCGACAGCCCGGAGCCTCCCGTGACGGTCGACAGCCCGGAGCCTCCCGTGACGCTCGACAGCCCGGAGCCTCCCGTGACGCTCGACAGCCCGGAGCCTCCCGTGACGCTCGACAGCCCGGAGCCTCCCGTGACGCTCGACAGCCCGGAGCCTCCCGTGACGCTCGACAGCCCGGAGCCTCCCGTGACGCTCGACAGCCCGGAGCCTCCCGTGACGCTCGACAGCCCGGAGCCTCCCGTGACGCTCGACAGCCCGGAGCCTCCCGTGACGCTCGACAGCCCGGAGTCTCCCGTGAAGCTCGACAGCCCGGAGCCTCCCGTGATAATTATATGGCCGGAGTCGCCTGCCACACCGGTGCTCAGTCCTGGCCCGGTTATTTGCCCCGCTCCATGGCCTGAACTTTTTTCCCCACCATTGTTATTTAAAGGACCGGTGGGTTGCCCCTTTATATGGCCGGAGTCGCCTGCCACACCGGTGCTCAGTCCTGGCCCGGTTATTTGCCCCGCTCCATGGCCTGAGATTTTTTCCCCACCATTGTTGTTACCAGGACCGGTGGGTTGCCCCTTTATATGGCCGGAGTCGCCTGCCACACCGGTGCCCAGTCCTGGCCCGGTTATTTGCCCCGCTCCATGGCCTGAGCCTTTTGCCCCACCATGGTCATTTCCAGGACCGGTGGGTTGCCCCTTTAAATGGCCTGAATCGCCAGCCACACTGGGGCCCAGTCCGGGCCCAGTAGAAGTAAGGAGGAGGACATCCACTTCGCCAGGGCCGGAACCGCCACCGGCGAGGGTTTATGGTTGATGTTTTTCCCTCCCTGACCCTTCCCTCATGTTTATGTGTTTGTTTTTCTTGCGGTCGGGAGTCCGCGCCTTTGGGGGGGGGTACTGTCAGGCTCTGGCCATAGAGAAGCTTTGCTTCTCTACATTTCTATGGTCAGAGTCTGGCAGATCTATTATTTCTACGTCTGTGTGGTGTTGTGTGTGTGGGATCCCTAATTAGAGGCAGCTGCTATGCATTACCTCTAATTAGGGATCTTACTTATATGTCTGTGTTCCACTCCGTTGGCGTGGTTCATTGTTATGTTGTCTCGTGTTCGTGCTACGTGTGTCCTCTTTATTATTATCATTTGTTATTTTGTATGGTTCGTCATTTAGTTTAAATAAACATGTCGAACTATCGTTACGCTGCGCCTTGGTCTCTCTACACACCCGAACGTGACAAATACTGTCAATTTGTTTGTCATACTATTATTGTGAATTACATTTTTTTTTTAGAACTACAACGTATAAAAACATTTATTTAAAAAAAGCTGGCATTAGCACTTTCTCTCAACTTTATATATTGATCTCTGTTCTAATCTTTCTATGCTTATCACATTACTTCTCTTCCTGAATCTAGGCCATTGGTCAGTTGTGTTAGTGTTCCATGCTAAGCACATGCTACATTTAGATTGTTAAAACAAATCTTGACGGTGCGACAGTGCGAGGACCGGGAGAAAAAAATGAGGAAATTGAATTTAAAAAAAGAAACGAAGGAAGTCGATACAGAAGGTATTTAATCTGGCATGGCCCAACTGAGACGCAGCTCAATAACATTAATCCACACGCACAGCACAGGGAGGGGAACATATAGACAGCACAGCACAGGGAGGAGAACATATAAACAGCACAGCACAGGGAGGGGAACATATAGACAGCACAGCACAGGGAGGGGAACATATAGACAGCACAGCACAGGGAGGGGAACATATAGACAGCACAGCACAGGGAGGGGAACATATAGACAGCACAGCACAGGGAGGGGAACATATAAACAGCACAGCACAGGGAGGGGAACATATAGACAGCACAGCACAGGGAGGGGAACATATAAACAGCACAGCACAGGGAGGGGAACATATAGACAGCACAGCACAGGGAGGGGAACATATAGACAGCACAGCACAGGGAGGGGAACATATAGACAGCACAGCACAGGGAGGGGAACATATAAACAGCACAGCACAGGGAGGGGAACATATAGACAGCACAGCACAGGGAGGGGAACATATAGACAGCACAGCACAGGGAGGGGAACATATAGACAGCACAGCACAGGGAGGGGAACATATAGACAGCACAGCACAGGGAGGGGAACATATAGACAGCACAGCACAGGGAGGGGAACATATAGACAGCACAGCACAGGGAGGGGAACATATAGACAGCACAGCACAGGGAGGGGAACATATAGACAGCACAGCACAGGGAGGGGAACATATAGACAGCACAGCACAGGGAGGGGAACATATAAAGGGTGCAATCAAGTGAGTGGAAGCAGGTGTGTGCGTGTGTGTGCATGTGGAATTAGGGAACGGGCATCAGGTGTGGGTGCGTGTACTCATGCCGGTGGTTAGTATACCGGCGAGCCGGAGTGCCAGGGCGGGCAAGGGCACTGTCGAGATCGGAGGCACAGGCGTTACAGATGGTTAAAGGTGAACTGCACTCACCTGTGTTTCTTCTCATTATTAAAAATGCAGCAGTATTTAGTTATGGTAAGAAATAAGTATAGCCAGTTATAATTGTAATGGTTTAGCAGATTATAAAAAAAGATAAGTCTTTCCGTGGCTAAAAGAAAAGGAATTGGACACAGTGGCAATAAAAAGGATGTGATCCCTTTGGAATTACTTGTATTTCTGCATAAATTGGTCATAAAATTTGATCTGATCTTCAGTCACATCAATAGACAAACACAATGTGCTTAAACTAATAACACACAGATTATTGTATTTTTCTTGTCTATATTAAATACATACTTTAAACATTCAAAGTGTAGGTTGGAAAAAGTGAACCCCTAGGATAATGACTTCTCCAAAAGCTAATTGGAGTCATGAGTCAGCTGACCTGGATTGGAGATGTTGGTTAGAGCTGCCCTGCCCTATAAAAAAACACTCACACATTTTTTGTTTGCTATTCACAAGATGCATTGCCTGAAATGAACGATGCCTCGGATAAACAAGATCTCAGAAGTCCTAAGATTAAGAATTCTTGACTTGCATAAAGCTGGAAAGGGTTACAAAAGTGTCTCTAAAAGCCTTGATGTTCATCAGTCCACGGTAAGACAAATTGTCTATAAATGGAGAAAGTTCAGCACTGTTGCTACTCTCCCTAGGAGTGGCCGTCCTGCAAAGATTACTGCAAGAGCACTGAAGAACCCTAGAGTGTCAGATAAAGACCTACAGAAATTTCTGAAACACGCTAACATCTCTGTTGACGAGTCTATTATACGTAAAACACTAAACAAGAATGGTGTTCATGGGAGGACACCACGGAAGAAGCCACTGCGGTCCAAAATAAACATTGCTGCACGTCTGAAGTTCGCAAAAGAGCACCTAGATGTTCCACAGCGCTACTGGCAAAATATTCTGTGGACAGATGATACTATAGTTGAGTTGTTTGGAAGGAACACACAACACTATGTGTGGAGAAAAAAAGGCACAGCACACCAACATCAAAACCTCATCCCAACTGTAAAGTATGGTGGAGGGAGCATCATGGTTTGGAGCTGCTTTGTTGCCTCAGGGCCTGGAGAGCTTGCTATCATCAACAGAAAAATGAATACCCAAGTTCATCAAGACATTTTGCAGGAGAATGTAAGGCTATCTGTCCGCCAACTGAAGCTCAACAGAAGTTGGGAGATGCAACAAGACAACGACCCAAAACACAGAAGTAAATCAACAACATAATGACTTCAACAGAAGAAAATACACCTTCTGGAGCGGACCAGTCAGAGTCCTGACCTCAACCCGATTGAGATGCTGTGGCATGACCACGAGAGAGAGGTTCACACCAGACATACCAAGAATATTGCTGAACTGAAACAGTTTTGTAAAGAGGAATGGTCCAAAATTCCTCCTGACCGTTGTGCAGGTCTGATCCACAACTACAGAAAACGTTTGGTTGAGGTTATTGCTGCCAAAGGAGGGTCAACCAGTTATTAAATCCAAGGGTTCATATACTTTCCCCACCCTGCATTGGGAATGTTTACATGGTGTGTTCAATAAAGACATGAAAACGTATAATTGTTTGTGTGTTATTAGTTTAAGCACACTGTGTTTGTCTATTATTGTGACAGATGAAGATCAGATACATTTTTATTAACTATTTATGCAGAAATCCAGGTAATTCCAAAGGGTTCACATACTACTTCCTGCCACTGTATCCTGTTTACAGGAAACTCACTCTACATCCTTAGATGAAGTTGTGTGGAAAAAGGAATGTGGCGGGGAAATAGTTTCCTGTCATGGATACAGGAACTCAAAAAGTGTGATATTAATTAATGTACATATAGTCAGGAGTGATTTGCATGGAAAGTGGATCTATTTGAATATGAAAGTGGAAGAAAAACAATCTATATGTTCCAAATCAGGATGATCCATACTTCAAAAATATTTATTCCAATTTATTGATCAAATCATCATGGTGGGATCAGTCTAGAAACCATCATCACCGGGCCCTTAAAGAAATCACAAATATTATGGACAACCAGTCTGTTAGTCAGGGGGCTCCATGACAAAACATCTCTCCTGTTCTCCATCTGTATCAACCAGTCTGTTAGTCAGGGGGCTCCATGACAAAACATCTCTCCTGTTCTCCATCTGTATCAACCTGTCTGTTAGTCAGGGGGCTCCATGACAAAACATCTCTCCTGTTCTCCATCTGTATCAAACCATATGTGTTATTTCATAGTTTTGATGTCTTCACCATTATTCTATAATGTTGAAAATAGTACAATTAATGAAAAACCCTTGAATGAGTAAGTTTCCAAACATTTGACCGGTCCTGTATGTTTACTACTGGTGATGTATGTTTACTACTGGTGATGTATGTTTACTACTGGTGATGTATGTTTACTACTGGTGATGTATGTTTACTACTGGTCCTGTATGTTTACTACTGGTGATGTATGTTTACTACTGGTGATGTATGTTTACTACTGGTGATGTATGTTTACTACTGGTCCTGTATGTTTACTACTGGTGATGTATGTTTACTACTGGTGATGTATGTTTACTACTGGTCCTGTATGTTTACTACTGGTCCTGTATGTTTACTACTGGTCCTGTATGTTTACTACTGGTCCTGTATGTTTACTACTGGTCCTGTATGTTTACCACTGGTCCTGTATGTTTACTACTGGTCCTGTATGTTTACCACTGGTCCTGTATGTTTACTACTGGTCCTGTATGTTTACTACTGGTCCTGTATGTTTACTACTGGTCCTGTATGTTTACTACTGGTCCTGTATGTTTACCACTGGTCCTGTATGTTTACTACTGGTCCTGTATGTTTACTACTGGTGATGTATGTTTACTACTGGTCCTGTATGTTTACTACTGGTGATGTATGTTTACTACTGGTCCTGTATGTTTACTACTGGTGATGTATGTTTACTACTTGTGATGTATGTTTACTACTGGTCCTGTATGTTTACTACTGGTGATGTATGTTTACTACTGGTGATGTATGTTTACTACTGGTCCTGTATGTTTACTACAGGTCCTGTATGTTTACTACTGGTCCTGTATGTTTACTACTGGTGATGTATGTTTACTACTGGTCCTGTATGTTTACTACTGGTCCTGTATGTTTACTACTGGTGATGTATGTTTACTACTGGTGATGTATGTTTACTACTGGTGATGTATGTTTACTACTGGTGATGTATGTTTACTACTGGTGATGTATGTTTACTACTGGTCCTGTATGTTTACTACTGCTGATGTATGTTTACTACTGGTGATGTATGTTTACTACTGGTGATGTATGTTTACTACTGGTCCTGTATGTTCACTACTGGTGATGTATGTTTACTACTGGTCCTGTATGTTTACTACTGGTCCTGTATGTTTACTACTGGTCCTGTATGTTTACTACTGGTCCTGTATGTTTACTACTGGTGATGTATGTTTACTACTGGTGATGTATGTTTACTACTGGTCCTGTATGTTTACTACTGGTGATGTATGTTTACTACTGGTGATGTATGTTTACTACTGGTGATGTATGTTTACTTCAGGGCATGTATGTTTACTACAGGTCCTGTATGTTTACTACTGGTGATGTATGTTTACTACTGGTCCTGTATGTTTACTACTGGTCCTGTATGTTTACTACTGGTCCTGTATGTTTACTACTGGTCCTGTATGTTTACTACAGGTCCTGTATGTTTACTACTGGTCCTGTATGTTTACTACTGGTGATGTATGTTTACTACTGGTCCTGTATGTTTACTACTGGTCCTGTATGTTTACTACAGGTCCTGTATTTTTACTACTGGTCCTGTATGTTTACTACTGGTCCTGTATGTTTACTACTGGTCCTGTATGTTTACTACTGGTCCTGTATGTTTACTACTGGTCCTGTATGTTTACTACTGGTGATGTATGTTTACTACTGGTCCTGTATGTTTACTACTGGTCCTGTATGTTTACTACAGGTCCTGTATTTTTACTACTGGTCCTGTATGTTTACTACTGGTCCTGTATGTTTACTACTGGTCCTGTATGTTTACTACTGGTGATGTATGTTTACTACTGGTCCTGTATGTTTACTACTGGTGATGAATGTTTACTACTGGTCCTACTACTGGTAATGTATGTTTACTACTTACTACAAAGTCATTGATTGTGCTCCTGTACGTGGGCAGCGTTGAAGAGAGAGATGCATGGTTAAAATCCCCCGAAATGGCAAAGAAGGCACTGGGATGCGCTGTCTGTAACCTCGCGATAACAGAGTAGATGACGTCACACGCTGTGTTTGCGTCAGCGGAGGGCGGGATGTAAACAATAACAGCAATGGCTGTCGTGAATTCCCTCGGTAAATAGTAGGGTCTCTGGCTAACGGCTAACAGCTCAATTTAACGGCTAACAAACTCTATGTCTCAGATTATCTGTTGTTAACTAATAAAGCCAGCCCCCCTCCCTTACGCTTACCGGATGAAACGCTATCCCTGTCTGCTCTGATGGTCTGGAAACCGCCCATAGTTACGTTCTCTTCGTTGTGGCATTTTGCACCTGCCCTGTGTTTTGTTGTTGTAGCTGATTGACAAAGAAATTTCCCCCTCGGGGATCAATAAAGTACCTATCTATCTATCTATCTATCTATCTATCTATCTATCTATCTATCTATCTATCTATCTATCTATCTATCTATCTATCTATCTATCTATCTATCTATCTATCTATCTATCTATCTATCAGCCATGTTTCAGTAAAACACAATAGGCTAGCTTCCCGGTTTTCTCTTTGTCCACGGACCAGACCCTGAAGCTCGTCCATCTTGTTATGCAGTGATCTCACGTTGCCCATAATGATAGACGGTATAGCCGGCTTGTATTTCCTAAGCTTTGCTTTACACTTCAATCCGCCCTGCGTCCACGCCGTCGCCTTTTCAACTCGTCCAGAATATCAAACTTTTCCATGGGTTGCAGCAGCGCTATGTGTGCTAAATCCAGGAGCTGGGCTCTGTTGTAAATAATTGATGACTCGTGTGTATGTTTGGCGAAAAAAAACAAAAAAAAGTGCCTCAGTGATAAAAAAGGACCGTTAAAACCTTCTTAAAACAGTAGCACTCCATTATCCTGAACTATTATAGTTCAACTGTTGCTAAAAAACTCACAAAAATACTCACAAAAATCTACTAAAACAACAATTAACGCGCAAACAATGGGAGCTGTTTAACAGGCGACCAGCAGGGCGGCGCCAACCCTTACCCAATACATCCATACCCATTGTGATGCACTCACTTCCAAATCTCGTTTTGGACGAGACTGACTTTATGAAGAGACTGATTTTATTACCAGATTTTATGACTACAATTAATGTTTTTTGACTCATATTGATGCCACACAGAACCTTCATAACCAGAGAAGATGGTTCTAGGTTTGGGATAAAACAGAATGCACTGTGATTGAACCCACAACGCTTGGTTTGCTCTAGTGGACGTTATTGAATGCATCTCCTGATGTCATGGGACAAACGTCAAATACTGAAGACTATCTGGTGTGATCTCGCTGACTGTCCTCTAATCACTGTCCTCCAATCATAAAATAGTTATGTTGTTTATAAGTCAACAAGGCTATCATGAGACTGGCGATGACAATCATTAAAATGATGAGGAAGGTGAAGAAGATGATGGGGGTGGTGATGATGATGATGTAGTATGTGTGTGTGTGCGTGTGTAACCATAGCAGTGTGTAGCTGAAGGGAGGCTGGTGCCCAGAGAATGAACATGTCCAGCATCATTCCCTGGGCAGGCAGTATCTCTGCCGCAGCCGTGTGTGTTTATAAACACAGAGCAGGCGGTCTGTGTCTCAGTGCTGAGTGGTTCTGACGGTCCCTGATGGTTTGTTTTAGGTTGGATACTGATGCTGAGCTGTGTGTGTGTAGAGTTGGGTCTGTCTTTGGGCATGGGGCCGTGGGACAGGATGAATACAACCAAAGGAGTTCCTTAACGTGCCACCCACTCTCCCCCCCCCCCCCCCTCCCCAGACAGTCCCAGACAGTCCCAGACAGCGCGCCAGTCAGAAGCTATGTTTTCATGGCAGACTTATTTTCTTGCTAAATGTGCAGCTTTGAGGGACTGTGTGTGTGTGTATATATATACAGTGTGTGGCATAGTGACTGTAGGTGGCACCAGCTCAGCAAGCCCATCTGAATCCAATAACACAAAGAGACCTGTACGGTCTATGAATGGTCTCTCTCTCTCTCTAGCAGGCCTGAGGTTAGAACAGACCTGGACTGTCTAAGACTGGTCTCTCTCTCTCTAGCAGGACTGAGGTTAGAACAGACCTGTACGGTCTATGACTGGTATCTCTCTCTCTAGCAGGACTGAGGTTTGAACAGACCTGTATGGTCTATGACTGCTCTCTCTCTCTCTAACACTACTGAGGTTAGAACAGACCTGTACAGTCTATGAATGGTCTCTCTCTCTCTCTAGCAGGAATGAGGTTAGAACAGACCTGTACGGTCTATGACTGGTCTCTCTCTCTCTAGCAGGACTGAGGTTAGAATGGACCTGCACTTTGCCTGACTGGTCTCTCTCTCTCTCTCTCTCTCTCTCTCTCTTTCTCTCTCTCTCTCTCTCTCTAGCAGGACTGATATTTAGAACAGACCAGCAAGGTGCCTGAATGGTCTCTCTCTCAAATCAAATCAAATAATTTTGTATTTGTCACATAAATGTGGTTAGCAGATGCTATTGCGGGTGTAGCGAAATGCTTGTGCTTCTAGCTCCGACAGTGCAGTAATATCTAACAAGTAATATCTAACAGTTTCACAACATATACCCAAATACAAATAAAACTAAGTAAGGAATGGATTGAGAATATATACAGTGGGGAGAACAAGTATTTGATACACTGCCGATTTTGCAGGTTTTCCTACTTACAAAGCATGTAGAGGTCTGTAAGTTTTATCATAGGTACACTTCAACTGTGAGAGACGGAATCTAAAACAAAAATCCAAAAAATCACATTTCTCTATCTGACCCTCTTTGTCCATTCATCTCCATTACCCGTCATTCATCTCCATTACCCGTCATTCATCTCCATTACCCGTCATTCATCTCCATTACCCGTCATTCATCTCCATTACCCGTCATTCATCTCCATTACCCGTCATTCATCTCCATTACCCGTCATTGTCTATAACTCTCTTAATTAACTGGGTTTGTTTTTATGCCCCTTTCTTATGTCAATATGCCTTGTCTGTTGCTGTTTAGGTTAGCTAGTATTGTTTTATTTCACTGTAGAGCCCCCAGTCCTGCTCAACATGCCTCTGATAGCTCCTTTGTCCCCCCACACATGCGGAGACCTCACCTGGCTTAACTGGTGTCTCCAGAGATGCAACCTCTCTCTTCATTACCCAACGCCTAGGTTTACCTCCACTGAACTCACATCCTACTATACCCTTGTCTATACATTATGCCCTCAATCTATTCCACCACGCCCAGAAATCTGCTCCTTTTATTCTATGTACCCAACGTACTAGACGACCAGTTCTTAAAGCCCTTAGCCGAACACTGATTCTACTCCTCTGTTCCTCTGGTGATGTAGAGGTAAACCCAGGTCCTGTAGCTCCCAGCATTACACCTATTCCCCAGGCGCTCTCATTTCTTTAACCGTAAGAGCCTTGGTTTCCTGCATGTTAACATCAGAAGCCTCCTCCCTAAGTTTGATTTATTCACTGCTTTAGCACACTCCGCCAACCCTGATGTCCTAGCTGTGTCTGAATCCTGGCTCAGGAAGGCCACCAAAAATTCTGAAATTTCCATCCCCAACTACAATATTTCCCGTCAAGATAGAACTGCCAAAGGAGGTGGAGTTGCAATCTACTGCAGAGATAACCTGCAGAGTTCTGTCATACTGTCCAGGTCTGTGCCCAAACAGTTTGAGCTTCTACTCTTAAAAATCCACCTTTCCAGAAATAAGTCTCTCACTGTTGCCGCCTGTTACAGACCCCCCTCAGCCCCCAGCTGTGCCCTGGACTCCATATGTGAATTGATTGCCCCCCATCTATCTTCAGAGTTTGTACTGTTAGGTGATTTAAACTGGGATATGCTTAACACCCCGGCTGTCCTTCAATCTAAGATAGATGCCCTCAATCTCACACAAATTATCAAGGAACCTACCAGGTACAACCCTAAATCTGTAAACATGGTTACTATCATAGATATCATTCTGATCAACTTGCCCTCCAAATACACCTCCTCTGTTTTCAACCAGGATCTCAGCGATCACTGCCTCATCGCCTGCGTTCGTAATGGGTCCGCGGTCAAACGACCACCCCTTATCACTGTCAAACGCTCCCTAAAACACTTCTGCGAGCAGGCCTTTCTAATCAATCTGGCCCGGGTATCCTGGAAGGATATTGACCTCATCCCGTCAGTAGATGATGCCTGGTTGTTCTTTAAAAGTGCTTTCCTCACCATCCTAAATAAGCATGCCCCGTTCAAAAAACTTAGAACTAAGAACTTGACTGCCCTTGACCAACACAAATACATCCTGTGGCGCACTGCATTAGCATCGAAAAGCCCCCGCGATATGCAACTTTTCAGGGAAACCAGGAACAAATATACACAGTCAGTTAGAATAGATAGATAGATAGATAGATAGATAGATAGATAGATAGATAGATAGATAGATAGATAGATAGATAGATAGATAGATAGATAGATAGATAGATAGATAGATAGATAGATAGATAGATAGATAGATAGATAGATAGATAGATAGATAGATAGATAGATAGATAGATAGATAGATAGATAGATAGATAGATAGATAGATAGATACATAGATAGATACATAGATAGATACATAGATAGATACATAGATCCAGACAGCTGATGTTCTGAAAGAGCTGCTAAATCTGGACCCCTACAAATCTGCTGGGCTAGACAAACTGGACCCTTTCTTCCTAAAATGATCAGCCAAAATTGTTGCAACCCCTATTACCAACCTGTTCAACCTCTCTTTTGTATCGTCTGAGATCCCTAGAGATTGGAAAGCTGCCGTGGTCATCCCCCTCTTCAAAGGGGGAGACACTCTAGACCCAAACTGTTATAGACCAATATCCATCCTGCCCTGCCTTTCTAAAGTTTTCGAAAGCCAAGTTAATAAACAGATCACTGACTTCTTCGAATCCCACCGTACCTTCTATGCTATGCAATCTGGTTTCCGAGCTGGTCATGGGTGCACCTCAGCTACACTCAAGGTACTTAACGATATCATAACCGCCATCGACAGAAGACAGTACTGTGCAGCCGTCTTCATCGACCTGGCCAAGGCTTTCGACTCTGTCAATCACCGCATTGTTATTGGCAGACTCAACAGCCTTGGTTTCTCAAGTGACTGCCTACTTTTCAGACAGAGTTCAGTGCGTAAAATCGGAGGACCTGCTATCCGGTCCCCTGGCAGTCTCTATGGGGGTGCCACAGGGTTAAATTCTTGGGCCAACCCTATTCTCTATATACATCAATGATGTCGCTCTCGCTGCTGGTGACTCTCTGATCCATCTCTACGCAGACGACACCATTCTGTATATACAGCGGGTGAAATAAGTATTGAACACGTCACCATTTTTCTCAGTAAATATATTTCCAAAGGTGCTATTGACATGAAATTTTCACCATATGTTGGTAACAACCTGTCACGTTCGGGTGTGTAGAGAGACCAAGGCGCAGCGTATCGATAGTTCGACATGTTTATTGAACTGAATGACGAACTATACAAAATAACAAATACACTATATAATGAAAGGGAACACACGTAGCACGAACACGAGACAACATAACAATGAACCACGCCAACGGAGTGGAACACAGACATATAAGTAAGATCCCTAATTAGAGGTAATGCATAGCAGCTGCCTCTAATTAGGGATCCCACACACACAACACCACACAGACGTAGAAATAATAGATCTGCCAGACTCTGACCATAGAAATATAGAGAAGCAAAGCTTCTCTATGGCCAGAGCCTGACAGTATTAAAATACCCTGGCTGGGTATTTAAATACATCGGGTTCTATTTTAATACTCCAGGTAAAATTGGGTTCTCCTTTCATAGTATCAGTTATCACCAATTAAGTTCAATTCAGAAAACAAAATGACATTCAAATGCACATTCAATTTTTCACAGTCCCACCATATAACATGGGGTGATGGGTCCCAAACTCAGTAGAGCTGTGGAGAATAGTGAACTTAAGTGTCCTTCAAGAAAATGTCCTCTTGTAGAGATGTCTTCAGATAACTTCTTTATTCTGCATGCAATAGTAGATGTTGATCTCTCTGGGTGGGCTCGCCATCCAAGAAGACTCAAACCATCTGCATTAGCAGGTCAAAACTTACTCTTGCATACTATGGAACAGTAGCTAACCCAATAAAAACAATGTCACATTTGATGTACAATACTGTCTATGTTATCTCTTATCAAAAGAAAAACAGCATCTCAAAAAGTAGCATAATACTAATCTGCTCTACTCTACTCTTCTCTGCTCTACTCTACTCTACTCTACTCTACTCTAATCTGCTCTACTCTACTCTACTCTACTCTACTCTACTCTACTCTACTACTCTACACTACTCTACTCTACTACTCTACTCTACTACTCTACTCTACTACTCTACTACTCTACTACTCTACTCTACTCTACTACTCTACTCTACTCTACTACTCTACTCGACTCTACTACTCTACACTACTCTACACTACTCTACACTACTCTACTCTACTCTACTACTCTACTCTACTCTACTCTAATCTGCTCTGCTCTGCTCTACTCTACTCTACTCTACTCTACTATACTATACTCTACACTGCTCTACTACTCTACTCTACTCTGTTCTACTCTACTCTACTACTCTACACTACTCTACTACTCTACTCTACTACTCTACTCTACTCTACTCTAATCTGCTCTGCTCTACTCTGTTCTACTCTACTATACTACTCTACTCTACTCTACTCTGCTCTACTCTACTCTACTCTACTCTACTCTACTATACTATACTCTACACTACTCTACTACTCTACTCTACTCTGTTCTACTCTGTTCTACTCTACTCTACTCTACCCTACTCTACTACTCTACTCTACTCTGTTCTACTCTACTCTGTTCTAATCTACTCTACTCTACTCTGTTCTACTCTACTCTACTCTACTACTCTACTCTACTCTGTTCTACTCTACTCTACTACTCTACACTACTCTACTACTCTACTCTACTCTACTCTACTACTCTACTCTACTCTACTCTACTCTACTCTACTACTCTACTACTCTATACTACTCTACTACTCTACTACTCTACTCTACTACTCTACTCTACTCTACTTCTCTACTCTACTCTACTACTCTACACTACTCTGCTCTACTACTCTACACTACTCTACTACTCTACTCTACCACTCTACTCTACTCTACTACTCTACTCTACACTACTCTACTACGCTACACTACTCTACTCTACTACTCTACTCTACTACTCTACTCTACTCTACTCTGTTCTACTCTACTCTGTTCTACTCTACTATGTTCTACTCTACTACTCTACTCTACTCTACTACTCGACTACTATACTCTACACTACTCTACTCTACTACTCTACTACTCTACTCTACTCTACTCTACTACTCTACTCTACTACTCTACACTACTCTGCTCTACTACTCTACTCTACTCTACTACTCTACTACTATACTCTACACTACTCTACTCTACTACTCTACTACTCTACTACTCTACTCTACTCTACTACTCTACTCTACTCTACTACTCTACTCGACTCTACTACTCTACACTACTCTACACTACTCTACACTACTCTACTCTACTACTCTACTCGACTCTACTACTCTACACTACACTACTCTACTCTACTACTCTACACTACTCTACTCTACTACTCTACTCTACTCTACTACTCTACTACTCTACTCTACTACTCTACTCTACTCTACTCTACTACTCTACTACTCTACTCTACTACTCTACTCTACTCTACTACTCTACTCTACTACTCTACTCTACTCCTCTACTCTACTCTACTACTCTACTCTACTCTACTCTACTACTCTACTCTACTACTCTACTCTACTACTCTACACTACTCTACACTACTCTACTCTACTACTCTACTCTACTCTACTACTCTACTCTGCTCTGCTCTACTCTACTCTACTACTCTACTCTACTACTCTACTCTACTCTACTACTCTACTACTCTTATCTACTCTACTCTACTACACTACTCTACTTTACTCTACTACTCTACTACTCTACACTACTCTACACCACTCTACTACTCTACTCTACTCTACTCTAGTACTTACTCTACTCTACTCTACTACTCTACTACTCTACTACTCTACACTACTCTACTACTCTACTCTACTCTACTACTCTACTCTACTCTACTACTCTACTCTACTCTACTCTACTATTCTACTCTACTCTACTCTACTCTACTACTCTACTCTACTCTACTCTACTCTACTCTACCACTCTACTACTCTACTCTACTACTCTACACTACTCTACTCTACTCAACTACTCTAATACTCTACTCTACTACTCTACACTACTCTACTACTCTACTCTACTCTACTCTACACTACTCTACTACTCTACTCTACTCTACTCTACTCTACTACTCTACTCTACTACTCTACTCTACACTACTACACTACTCTACTCTACTACTCTACTCTACTCTACACTACTCTACTACTCTACTCTACTCTACACTACTCTACTACTCTACTCTACTCTACTACTCTACTCTACTCTACTCTACTACTCTACTCTACTCTACTCTACTACTCCACTCTACTACTCTACTCTACACTACTACACTACTCTACTCTACTACTCTACTCTACTCTATTACTCTACTCTACTCTACTACTCTACTACTCTACTCTACTACTCTACACTACTCTATTACTCTACAATACTCTACTACTCTACTCTACTACTCTACTACTCTACTCTACTACTCTACTCTACTCTACTACTCTACTCTACTCTACTACTCAACTCTACTCTACTCTACTCTACTACTCTACTCTACTACTCTACTCTACACTACTACTCTACTCTACTCTACTCTACTACTCTACTCTATTACTCTACTCTACTCTACTACTCTACTACTCTACTCTACTCTACTCTACTACTCTACTCTACTCCACTCTACTACTCTACTCTACTCTACACTACTCTACTACTCTACTCTACTCTACACTACTCTACTACTCTACTCTACTACTCTACTCTACTCTACTCTACTACTCTACTCTACTCTACTCTACTACTCTACTCTACTACTCTACTCTACACTACTACACTACTCTACTCTACTCTACTACTCTACTCTACTACTCTACTCTATTACTCTACTCTACTTTACTACTCTACTACTCTACTCTACTCTACTACTCTACTCTACTCTACACTACTCTACTACTCTACACTACTCTACTACTCTACTCTACTACTCTACTCTGCTCTACTCTACTCTACTACTCTACTCTACTACTCTACTACTCTACTCTACTACTCTACTCTACTCTACTACTCTACTCTACTACTCTACTACTCTACTACTCTACTACTCTACTCTACTCTACTACTCTACTCTACTCTACTCTACACTACTCTACTACTCTACTCTACACTACTCTACTACTCTACTCTACTCTACTCTACTCTACTACTCTACTCTACTACTCTACTCTACTACTCTACTCTACTCTACACGACTCTACTACTCTACTCTACTTTACTACTCAAATCTACTCTACTACCCTACTCTACTACTCTACTCTACTCTACACGACTCTACTACTCTACTCTACTACTCAAATCTACTCTACTACCCTACTCTACTACTCTACTCTACTCTACTACTCTACACTACTCTACTCTACTACCCTACTCTACTACTCTACTCTACTACTCTACTCTATACTACTCTACTCTACTACTCTACTACTCTACTACTCTACTACTCTACTCTACTCTACTATACTCTACTACTCTACTCTACTACTCTTCTCTACTCTACTACTCTACTCTACTCTACTACTCTACATTACTCTATTACTCTACACTATTCTACTACTCTACTACTCTACACTACTCTACTACTCTTCTCTACTACTCTACTCTACTCTACTACTCTACTCTACTACTCTACTCTACTCTACTCTACTCCTCTCTACTCTACTCTACTCTACTACTCTACTCTACTACTCTACTCTATTACTCTACTCTACTCTACTACTCAAATCTACTCTACTACCCTACTCTACTACTCTACTCTACTCTACTACTCTACACTACTCTACTCTACTACCCTACTCTACTACTCTACTCTATACTACTCTACTCTACTACTCTACTACTCTACTACTCTACTCTACTCTACTATACTCTACTACTCTACTCTACTACTCTTCTCTACTCTACTACTCTACTCTACTCTACTACTCTACACTACTCTATTACTCTACACTATTCTACTACTCTACTACTCTACACTACTCTACTACTCTACTCTACTCTACTACTCTACTCTACTACTCTACTCTACTCTACTCTACTCCTCTCTACTCTACTCTACTCTACTCTACTACTCTACTCTACTACTCTACTCTATTACTCTACAATACTCTACTACTCTACTCTACTACTCTACTCTACTACTCTACTCTACTCTACTACTCTACTCTACTCTACTACTCTACTCTACTCTACTACTCTACTCTACTCTACTACTCTACTCTACTACTCTACTCTACACTACTACTCTACTCTACTCTACTCTACTACTCTACTCTACTACTCTACTCTACACTACTACACTACTCTACTCTACTACTCTACTCTACTCTATTACTCTACTCTACTCTACTACTCTACTACTCTACTCTACTACTCTACACTACTCTATTACTCTAAAATACTCTACTACTCTACTCTACTCTACTACTCTACTCTACTCTACTACTCAACTCTACTCTACTCTACTCTACTACTCTACTCTACTACTCTGCTCTACACTACTACTCTACTCTACTCTACTCTACTACTCTACTCTATTACTCTACTCTACTACTCTACTACTCTACTCTACTCTACTCTACTACTCTACTCTACACTACTCTACTACTCTACTCTACTCTACTACTCTACTCTACTCTACTCTACTACTCTACTCTACTCTACTCTACTACTCTACTCTACTACTCTACTCTACACTACTACACTACTCTACTCTACTCTACTACTCTACTCTACTACTCTACTCTATTACTCTACTCTACTCTACTACTCTACTACTCTACTCTACTCTACTACTCTACTCTACTCTACACTACTCTACTACTCTACACTACTCTACTACTCTACTCTACTACTCTACTCTACTACTCTACTCTACTACTCTACTACTCTACTCTACTACTCTACTCTACTCTACTACTCTACTCTACTCTACTACTCTACTACTCTACTACTCTACTACTCTACTCTACTCTACTACTCTACTCTACACTACTCTACTACTCTACTCTACTCTACTCTACTACTCTACTCTACTACTCTACTCTACTCTACACGACTCTACTACTCTACTCTACTCTACTACTCAAATCTACTCTACTACCCTACTCTACTACTCTACTCTACTCTACACGACTCTACTACTCTACTCTACTCTACTACTCAAATCTACTCTACTACCCTACTCTACTACTCTACTCTACTACTCTACACTACTCTACTCTACTACCCTACTCTACTACTCTACTCTACTACTCTACTATATACTACTCTACTCTACTACTCTACTACTCTACTACTCTACTCTACTATACTCTACTACTCTACTCTACTACTCTTCTCTACTCTACTACTCTACTCTACTCTACTACTCTACAATACTCTATTACTCTACACTATTCTACTACTCTACTACTCTACACTACTCTACTACTCTTCTCTACTACTCTACTCTACTCTACTACTCTACTCTACTACTCTACTCTACTCTACTCCTCTCTACTCTACTCTACTCTACTACTCTACTCTACTACTCTACTCTATTACTCTACTCTACTCTACTACTCAAATCTACTCTACTACCCTACTCTACTACTCTACTCTACTCTACACGACTCTACTACTCTACTCTACTCTACTACTCAAATCTACTCTACTACCCTACTCTACTACTCTACTCTACTCTACTACTCTACACTACTCTACTCTACTACCCTACTACTCTACTCTATACTACTCTACTCTACTACTCTACTACTCTACTACTCTACTACTCTACTCTACTCTACTATACTCTACTACTCTACTCTACTACTCTTCTCTACTCTACTACTCTACTCTACTCTACTACTCTACACTACTCTATTACTCTACACTATTCTACTACTCTACTACTCTACACTACTCTACTACTCTTCTCTACTACTCTACTCTACTCTACTACTCTACTCTACTACTCTACTCTACTACTCTACTCTACTCTACTCTACTCTACTCCTCTCTACTCTACTCTACTCTACTACTCTACTCTACTACTCTATTCTATTACTCTACAATACTCTACTACTCTACTACTCTACTCTACTACTCTACTCTACTACTCTACTCTACTCTACTACTCTAATCTACTCTACTACTCTACTCTACTCTACTCTACTACTCTACTCTACTCTATTACTCTACTCTACTACTCTACTCTACACTACTACTCTACTCTACTCTACTCTACTACTCTACTCTACTACTCTACTCTATTACTCTACTCTACTCTACTACACTACTACTCTACTCTACTCTACTCTACTACTCTACTCTACTCCACTCTACTACTCTACTCTACTCTACACTACTCTACTACTCTACTCTACTCTACACTACTCTACTACTCTACTCTACTCTACTACTCTACTCTACTACTCTACTCTACTACTCTACTCTACACTACTACACTACTCTACTCTACTCTACTACTCTACTCTACTACTCTACTCTATTACTCTACTCTACTCTACTACTCTACTACTCTACTCTACTCTACTACTCTACTCTACTCTACACTACTCTACTACTCTACACTACTCTACTACTCTACTCTACTACTCTACTCTGCTCTACTCTACTCTACTACTCTACTCTACTACTCTACTACTCTACTCTACTACTCTACTCTACTCTACTACTCTACTCTACTCTACTACTCTACTACTCTACTCTACTCTACTCTACTACTCTACTCTACTACTCTACTACTCTACTACTCTACTCTACTCTACTACTCTACTCTACTCTACTACTCTACTCTACTATACGCTGCTCTAATATACTCTGCTTTACTCTATTCTGCTCTACTCTACTCTGCTCTAATCTACTCTGTTCTGTTCTGCTCTGCTCTATATAATCTGCTCTGCTCTACTCTACTCTCTGATCTCTGTTCTCTGCTCTAATCTACTCTATTCTAATATACTCTGTTCTGCTCTACTTTAATCTGCTCTACTATATTCTATTTTGCTCTGTTCTGCTCAACTCTTCTCTACTTTTCTTTACTCTACTCTGTTCTACTCTGCTATAATCTACAATGATCTGCTCTACTCTACTCGGATCGAATCTACTATGTTCTGCTCTACTTTGCTCGTCTCTAATATACTCTGTTCTTTTCTACTCTTCTCTAAAATACTGTGCTATACTCTACTATGTTCTACTCTATTCTACTCTACTCTGTTCTACTCTGTTCTACTCTACTACTCTACTCTGTTTTACTCTACTACTCTACTCTGTTCTACTACTCTACTCTACTCTACTCTGTTCTACTCTGCTTTACTACTCTACTCTACTCTGTTCTACTCTACTACTCTACTCTACTCTGTTCTACTCTACTACTCTACTATACTCTACTACTCTACTCTACTCTGTTCTACTCTACTCTGTTCTACTCTACTCTGTTCTACTCTACTACTCTACTCTACTCTGATCAGTTCTACTCTGTTCTACTCTACTCTGTTCTACTCTACTCTGTTCTCCTCTACTCTACTCTCTTCTACTCTACACTGTTCTACTCTACTCTACTCTACTCTGTTCTACTCTACTCTGTTCTACTCTACTCTACTCTGTCTACTCTGATCAGTTCTACTCTGTTCTACTCTACTCTGTTCTACTCTACTCTACTCTGTTCTACTCTACTCTGATCAGTTCTACTCTGTTCTACTCTACTCTGTTCTACTCTACTCTACTCTGTTCTACTCTACTCTGTTCTACTCTACTCTGTTCTACTCTACTCAGTTCTACTCTACTCTACTCTGTTCTACTCTACTCTGTTCTACTCTACTCTGTTCTACTCTACTCTGTTCTACTCTACTCTGTTCTACTCTACTCTGATCAGTTCTACTCTGTTCTACTCTACTCTGTTCAACTCTTCTCTAGTCTGTTCTACTCTAATCTGTTCTACTCTACTTTACTCAGTTCTACTCTACTCTACTCTACTCTGTTCTACTCTACTCTGTTCTACTCTACTCTACTCTGTTCTTCTCTACTCTACTCTGTTCTACTCTACTCTGTTCTACTCTACTCTACTCTGTTCTACTCTACTCGGTTCTACTCTACTCTACTCAGTTCTACTCTACTCTACTCTACTCTGTTCTACTCTACTCTGTTCTACTCTACTCTACTCTACTTCTCTACTCTACTCTACTCAGCTCTACTCTACTCTACTTTTCTACTCTACTCTGTTCTACTCTACTCTACTCAGTTCTACTCTACTCTACTCTGTTCTACTCTACTCTACTCTACACTCTACTCTACTCTACTCTGCACTGCTCTACTCTACTATACTCTACTACTCTATTCTACTCTACACTCTACTCTGCTCTACTCTACTACTCTGCTCTACTCTACTCTACTCTACTCTGTTCTACTCTACTCTACTCTCTCCTCTCATCTCCTCTCCTCTCCTCTCCTCTCCTCTCCTCTCCTCTCCTCTCCTCTCCTCTCCTCTCCTCTCCTCTCCGCTCCACTCTACTCTACTCTACTACTCTCTACTCTGATCTGCTCTGATCTACTCCGTTCTGCTGTATTCTACTCTGTTCTACTCTGCTCTGTTTTGCTCTACTCTGCTTTACTCTATTCTGCTCTATTCTACTCTGCTATAATCTACTCTGTTCTGCTCTGCTCTACTCTGCTCTATATAATCTGTTCTGCTCTACTCTGCTCTCTAATCTACTCTGTTCTGCTCTACTCTACTCTGCTCTAATCTACTCTACTATACTCTGCTCTAATATACTCCGTTTTACTCTATTCTGCTCTACTCTACTCTGCTCTAATCTACTCTGTTCTGTTTTGCTCTTCTCTGCTCTACTTTAATCTGCTCTACTATATTCTATTTTGCTCTGTTCTGCTCAACTCTTCTCTACTTTGCTTTACTCTACTCTGTTCTACTCTGCTATAATCTACAATGATCTGCTCTACTCTACTCGGATCGAATCTACTATGTTCTGCTCTACTTTGCTCTGCTCTAATATACTCTGTTCTTTTCTACTCTGCTCTA